>JAAXCT010001835.1:0-122632 GCA_012490785.1 Eragrostis nindensis
CAACAAAACGGATACAAAGAGGGCTTCGACCACCGCAACTTCATAACAAATTGTGTTGAGGGCTTTGCTTTCCCAACATTTTGTCCATCTGAATTAATCATCATCATCATTTCACTTTTTTGAAAAAAAAATCAGTTCAGACATTGACTAGAATATGGAGATTCACCACTCCAAATAATTTGGGGCATCAATCCTTTTATGATCTAGTTTTGCTTTGCCATGTCCACCCTTTTTGCTGAAGTATCTGTCGCAAAGTTAAATATGAAGTGGAATAATGGATCCCCTTGTCTCATTTTTTATAGTGTTTGTTTCTGGGAGTGATAGGAATGGAACCGTTCCACTAGAGAATATATCTTAAGATTCCAGACCAACACATACACCAAAAAATACTGCCGAACCAACTCGTCCCTTTTCAACAAATTGGTCGAGTAGTCGTCGCTCGTGAGCCTCAACCACCGCCTCCTCGACATCGTCCCACCTTATCGACGTGTCCCCCTTACCGTCCGCAGATGCTGCCGCCGGCGCCCAGCTCGGCCTCGTGCGTGGACATGCACGAATGGCGCAGGTGCAGCATGGCCGGGCGGCCGGGAGGATGCTGCGACGCGCGTAGGGGAGGTGGTCGGAGGTGAGCGAGGAGAGGAAGGCGGCGTGGTCGGACAGGGACGTGAGGCAGCCCGAGACAAGGAGGTGTGCATGCAGCGGGCGGAGGAGGACAAGGACTTGCACGTCCAGCGTGACCGGGTCGCGGAGCCGCGACAACATCGGGCGTCCGTGCAATTCTCGATTTGGCAGCAAGGATTGTGTTGGAGTATAAGTGAATTGTCCACCTTTCCCTATCAGCTTAGGCTTTTGGGTGAGTTGGTTGGTGCATGCAACTCAATATGGTATCAGGACTGGCCAGAGGTCTCGAGTTCGAATCCTGACTGGCGTGATTTATTAAATAAATTGCAGTCCATTCTAATATTCTACGTTTGCGGTTTGAGGGAGCATGCACGTGTGGGGGGGGGGGGGGGGGGGGGGTTGGGAGTATAAATAAATTGCACATCTTTTCTCATCAGCTTAGGTTTTTGGGTGAATTGGTTGATACATGCAACTCAATAGACTCCAATTTTGAATTGCTTCAACAAGAAAAGCAATCATGTCGTAGATCAAGTTCGTGTTGGCTGTGGTGAGGCTGCCGCACATCAGAGGAGGAGCTCACGACCGGGGTGAGCAAATTATAGGGAGGGAGGGGTGCCGGCCTTGCGGAGCTACGGTAGCACGTCGTGCGGCATGAGCCTCCGCAAAGGATGCAGAGCGAGGACGCCATGGCCGCGCGACCGCGCTTGCGGGGGCGAGCGGCGTGCCGAGCTCGCAGGAACGGGAACGCAGCGTGGCGGAGCGGTGTTGAGGCATGGCGGGGTGGCGTTGCGGCGTCGTGTGACTAAGCGACGGCATGACACGAGGACGGAGCTGCGACATGCCGCCGGGCGCTCAACATGTGTTGGAATTATTGGGCTAGGCGCATGAATACGTAAAGTGCATGGCCGGTCCCTAAACTTGTCTTGCTGTGTCACTTGAGTCCTTGTACTTTCGAAATGCAGACTAATAGTCCCTAGTTATGTCACTTTGGTCCATGTACTTTTGAAATGTTGACTAATGGTCCCTAAACTTGTCCTGTTATGTCACTTAGTCGTGTCTTGAACCCTACTATTGTGTCACTTTTATCCAATCTGGTCTTGAACCTCTACGGACGCTGACATGACAATGTCGTAAGCACACTAGCACCAAAAAAAGACAAGTCTCGACAAGATGAACTCACACTTGAAATTAGATTAGCTTGGAAAGTCCATCCTAGATGCTCACAGCGAGCTACCTGCCAGAGCGTGTTTCGCGCAGCGCATGATGGGCCAACCATGCAACCCTAGTATCACCGTCACATGATGAGAAACAGCATGTGAGCGAGCGAGAGTGACATGCTAGCTTAACCATGCGGTGATGGAGTTGACATGGTGTTTTTTTTTTTTTATGGTTGGGGATAGCCAGAAGAGGGAATATGAAAGTAATTGAACTTCTTGCAGTGGTCGCGAAAATCAACGATTAAGTCGAGGGTGGTGTGGCTGGTAGAAACGAAGAAGGGGACAAAGTTTTGGCCAAGGTCCTACATGTTCATGTCAGATCTCTGTTGGGTTGGCATGTCATGTGAGCGAGTCGAGACCCAATTGAATCTGACCAAAATGACACGGAGGCGCCACAAGTTTAGGGACCATCAGTTTACTTTCGAAATTACATGGACCAAAATGACAGATAAGTTTTAGGGACTATCAGTTTGCATTTCGAAAGTACGTGGACTCAAGTGACATAGCGAGACAAATATAAGGGGACATGCCATGCACTTCACTCTTCTTAATAATTCCTGAAAATCTCAAAGGCCCATTCATGCATGGTGGCATGGTGAGAATGCAACTCTTTAATCCCACGTTGCTAGTTAGGTGGAGAGAGGCAACTGAAATCGAAGGTTGTTCTACACTATCTTGCTAGTATGTGTATAAGAAGGAATAAGGAAGAACACGCGCTCGCTCGCCTCGCCTTGGCGGGGCGAGGCGGGGCGATGGGCGCGCATCACCTGCGTGAATGGTCCGCCGAAATCGGCCTGTTGCTTTGTGTTTGGGGGGGCTTCCTTTTGTAGTATCTTTTGTTGCGTTTCTATATGTTTTTATATGTAAACTGATTCGGTTTTGGTACGCCTAAATCCTAATGGTCTCCCTCTATAAATAACGTACAGGACGCTGCCACCATTGCATACCACAACACGAGTTAGGATTTTGCCTCTTCCTCCTGCTGCGCAGCCACTTGTAGTCTGCCCTATCTCGATCGTCGGCATGCACAGGCGAACGGGAGAGTAGGTCTCCGGAACCGTCATCCTCTGAGCTCACGCACGAGAGAGGGCGAATAAGGTTTCTAGGAAGCGCTAAGCATGACTGCTCGATCGCTTCCACAACGGCTCGTCTTACTACGATATTTTGAATCGGTAGTTCAGACATCAACGTTCGGGTCGGGGGCTGCTGCTCGTAACCGACTTCGTCGACGTCTTATGCGTTGTCCCACTTTCGCTGCATCACCAACCGCTACAGATCCTCTGGATCAAGAGTACGTTTTTTTTAAACTATCTCTCGTACTTGTGTATTTGATCTATTTGTACGATAATACTGCGAAGTATGATAGATCTCGGTCTACTTCCATCGTGCATTCTAAACCCGGGAACCTTGTTCTCTCACCATGCTCCAAACGGGATCTCTTTCACGATCTCCATTGTGCCTGCATCAAAATCACATACACAAAAGTCGGGGATCTTGGTTGCACGAGCGTCGATTCGCGGTTGGAGGCGGCTGACGATGGCTCCGGCGACGGGAATCGGTGGGCGACGGCGGAGCAGGGCTGCGCGTGGTTGGGGGTGGGCGGGGGGGGGGGGGGGGGGGGGGCTGCATGATGGTGGGGAAGGCGTCGATGTGGTCATGGCAAGGGGAGGAAGGGGATAGGTTCATTTTCTTTTTTTCATTTGTTTTCGCCCAGTAATCTTTCAACAATTTTTTGACCCATCAAACGAATTTGTTTTCGTGTTGTTGTTCCACAAATTTTCTCCAAATTTTGACTAGTTCTTTTTTACATATTTTTGTTTCAAATTTTTTCAAATTTTTCAAAAATTTACAAATTTCAAATCTCAAGACCGACGTACTGGACTTACCGGACCGGACCGGTAAGACCGGTAATCGCGGTAAGCGGCGGTTACTGTCGAGATGGAATACTACTCCTACCACTACCAAGTGATCCGAAAAAAAAAACAGTACCAAGTGATCCGTTGCGACTAAGGCTGGAAAAAAAGCTCAAAGCTCGCGAGCCAGCTTGGCTCGATCTTAATTTTGGCTTGACTCGTTGTTCTTAATGAACCAAGGCGAGCCTCCATCATAGCTCGTTTGTTAACGAGCCAGCTCGTGAGCTACTCGCGAACAGTTCGATTAGCTCGATAAGCTCGATTATAAAGAAATGTCAATTTTATTCACTAAAAAGATGGTAGTTTTTATGTGTTGAAGCTCAATTTATCATCCAAAAAATAAACCAAGTTCAATATAGATTAAAAACATGTTAAATGTTGCACCATCTTCTTATTTTCATTTATTTCATCTTTGTTGACTTAAATTATTTTTTCTGCAATATTATTTATGTTATGATGTTTTGTGTTGTTGGCACATGCTAATATTTAAAAACTGCTTAAAATCACTTAAATTTTATCATAAAAGTTTTAACATACTTGGCTCGTGAGCCTAAAAGTCAGCTCGATCTTTCTAATTAAACCGAGCCGAGCTTCTATTTCAGTTCGTTATCATAATGAGCCAAGCCGAGCCAGCTCGTTATCAAAACGAGCTTTAACGAGCTGAGGCTTAATGAGTCGAACCGGCTCGTTATTCCAAGTTGCGACGCTCCACCAGCCCTATTGTGATTTTGTGTTGTTGGCACATGCTAATATTTAAAAACTGTTTAAAATCACTTAAATTTTTGTCATAAAAATTTTAACATACTTGGCTCATAAGTCTAACGAGTCGGCTCACGAGCCAGCTCGATCTTTCTAATTAAATTGAGTCGAGCTTCTATTTTATTTTGTTTTCATAAAGAGCCGAGACGAGCCAGCTGAGCCAGTCGAACCGGCTCGTTATTCCAAGTTGCGACGCTCCACCAGCCTACTGTGGATTCGGCCGGTTTGCTCGCAAGCAACAAATCCAAAATCCAACAGCCAGCCAGGTATCCAAAATCCAACAGCCAGCCAGGTGGTCGTCTCCTTCCTCCTCCTGTGTTGTCCCCTCTCCCTTCCCTTCCTTCCCTCTGCGCTCTCCTCTCTCTCTCTCTCTCTCTCTCTCTCTCTCGCGTCGGCCGCCTCCACCGCCACCAACTCCCGTGCCTCAGGACCCTGTCAGGAATCCGCCTGATCTCTCTCCGTTTGGTAAGCCCTAACCTTGATTTGTCCGCTTTCCCCCGATTCCCGAGCAATTTCAAATCCCCCTGTGTTTCCGTTCGGTTCGTCGTAGCTGGTCTGCTGGTGGAGTCAGGAATGGACGGAGATGCGGAGCGCCTGGACGCCTCCGCATTGGTTCGCCGGATTGAAGAGCTCCAGCGTGGTAATCCCCGGCCCTCAGTGTTATTAGTTGTTCGTCGTCTGTTCTAGCTTTCCTCTGCTGCTATGATACTGTCAGTTTGTTCAGTAGGCTTCATGGTGAGTGTTTTTGTAAGGCTGGATTATTTTCATGTGGTAGATGCGAGATGCTTTGCAAGAAGAGCGCTATTATGTTATCGGTACTTTACTGAGATGATTGGAGGTCGTCGGTTATATTGGTCTATTAGGTGAAGAAAACGTGAACAGGAAATGCGAAGTGCCCCATTGCTGAGGACCTTTGTATTGCGCGTTGTACGTTGCGGATCATAGTTAATGATTTCTTTTGTGTATATGTCAGAGGCCTTTGTTGACATTTCTTTAGCTATGTAGCACCAAAAACCGTCATAAACATAGAATTAACTTATTTATATGACCTTAAACAGAAAGGGATCAAAAGCAGGGTTCATTGGAAGTATTGATACATCGGGTTGAAGGACTCCAATATGGTAATTTCGTATTCTACCTTCTGCATTCCTGATCTCCATCAACATTCATTAATACAATAGCCTTGTGCAAGGGGTGAAAAGTAGTTTTCTAGGCTGTGGGGCCAACATGAAGGTTTCTTCTCAGTGCATGTTTACTTGTTACTGTTTTCCCTTTCTTTTTGAAAAGCTTAAGGTTCTCACCTCTGAGTATTTCAGCCATTGTAATCACTTTCTGAAGTTTCCTGGTGCTTCGCTTTCCCTTTTCTAGTTTCATCTCTTTTGTTTTTCCGATCCATGTATATGATCTGAAGCTCCACCTTCCTAGTAATGTTTCTTCTGTTACCACAGTTCGTCACAGGGACACAGGGTACTGTCCTCAGAAGTCATCTTTACATATTCTTCAACTTTAGCTTCTCAGGATGTGCTATAATCTAAGCATTCTTGCTAGTTTGCATTTTATGGTAAAATGGGCTAGTTTGCTTTAAAATCGAATAAATGGGTAATGACTAATGACCTTGTAATTTTGATCCTTTTTTATCTTAATTATGTACTAATGTTTCTGAACAATTAGAATATCAAAGTGCATTCCGATTCAAGAACAATCATCCCTCATTTCTGTTCTGCAGATTTGGATGAAAAAGTAGATCTTGTTCAAGTATTAACTCGTCGAGTTGAAGAGCTCCAGCGAGGTACGCCACTTATGGACAAGATTGTAATTTGTAATTATTTTGCTAATCAATCCAATCCGGTTGTGCTGCTTGTTTGCCACGTTACCGGTGCAACTCTTTGTATAGGAAGTCTTCATCCTGCAGAATAGTTTCATTATAGTGTCTTTTTTTCTGTCGTAGAAGTTGGATTTACATGCAGTACTTAATACTCCCTCCGTTCTTAAATTGTTATCCCGTTGACTTTGAGTTACGTTTGACCATTTGTCTTACTCAAAAAAAATTATCATATATTTTTTAATTTGTTTTATCACTAAAGAAATTAATACATTACTAACATTTTGCATATTTGAGCTAATATTTTGAATAAGATGAACGATCAAACTTAACTCAAAATGTCAAAGGCAATAACAATTTAAGAACGGAGGGAGTATGTTGCAAGAATTTCTACAACTCCACGGCATATTAAATGACAAAAAGAAAACAGTCCACTGGCTTTCCTCTTTTGTAAAATATGATATTATATTCTCTCTCATATGTGAGCAGATGACATCTTCGCACACTGATTTCAATCACTTAACATTATTGACTCATTGTGCTTATGTGAAAATTCAAGAGCGACTTAGTATGCTACATGTTTCTGATGAAAGGGCATGGCAGTGTATGGCACATCTACCTAAGTCCTTGGCTGCTTTACTACATTGTTCCCCAATTCTAATGCATTTAATATGTATTTTTTAGAAGACTGCTGGCCTTATTTTTGGGATACAGCAGTGTAGAAGTATGCAGCACAGTTACTTCCTTGAGTATTGTTTTAGATCTCGTTTTTCATACAACATATTGAAATTACTTGGCATAACTAGCCCTCATGCTGTTACTGGCTATAGTGGACACTATTGTATTCTGCTTTTCTCAAAGCTGCTCATATCAACTAGTTTATGAGGCTCATATTTGTTTCATGTTTTCAGAATTGTAGCATTACATGTTCTTGTGGCGCATGCATGTGGACTAATTGATAGATGCTTTCTTTGCAGAACGTGACGAACTCAAAAAAGATATCGAGCAGTTATGTATGCAACAAGCTGGACCTGGCTATATTTCTGTTGCAACCCGAATGCTTTCTCAGAGGTGCTTCCATATCTAATTTCATATTTCACATTTATTCACTCTAATGCGTGGAAAACAATATTTTTTATTGTAATTGTTCAGGACAGCAGCTTTGGAACAGGATATTGAGAACCTCCAGAAGAAGTTAAGTGGTTGCTTAAGAGAGAACCAAAATTTACAAGAGGAGCTTTCTGAGGCTTATCGAGTTAAGGTGTGCTGCTTTGTTTGTCTACTGTCACTTCTAGATGCCCTTTCTGCTGTCTTCTCATTTGTTTGTTTACTTAATTTTCAGAGCCAGCTTGCTGAGTTACATGGTGCTGAGCTATCAAAGGTTTCGTACTTTGACTTAGGCCCTGTTTGTTTGAGCTTTTGCTCTTCAAAAGCTGGATTTAAAGGCTGTTTCTATATTTTGTCTTTATGGATTGGCTTTGAATGAATGAAATCTATAATTTATGTAACACCACTCGGAACAGCATCCAACAAAAGCCTCTCGAGACATGCTTCTGTCTTTTCATGCAACTGTAGCTCTTAACTTTTCAAATGCCACATTCGAAAGCAAGTTGTTTTTTTCAGGCCTTTGCCATTTTTTCCTAATACACTTTGATTTTTGCTCTAAATGAACACTTTTGAGTTGCAAATACTGATCCTATGCTGGTCCTCCACCATTATCCATAGACCATAGAAAAGAGTACAAGTTGTGAGTGTATGGTTATTCTTTTTTTTTATGGTGGGGGCGTTCCCGCATCCTCATTTCATTTCTTAGTAAACATCATTGAGATTTTCTGTGGATGTATGAAATGAACAAGTAAATTATGCAATCAATTGAGTTTCCTTGTATATAACAATGCAGAACAAGGATCTTGAAAAGCAAATTAGGTTTTTCCAGAGCAGTGTTGCTCAAGCGTTTGCTGAACGGGACAATTCTCTAATGGAGGTTCGTTCACTTCATGTATTCAGTTCTGTACCTTAAATATTGTGTTGTATGCATGACTTTATTTTTCTGTTCGGAATCACATATTATTCTGTTCAAATTTGTAGTGTGAGAAAGCGAAAGAGCGTGAAGAGGCCATTTTAAGAAAGTTTGATGATTTTGAGGAAAGGTATATTGCATAGCTGGTCACTGGTACATGACATTTGTTTCTTCAAGTTAGTGACATGGACTAGAGGACATATTTCGTATTGGATGTCATGGGCAGATGGGCTACAGTAGTGTGGCCCCACTGTAGCGGCGGCTACTGTAGCACGCCTAGTGTTAGGGGTCATCTCTATATAAGAAAGAGGTTAGGCAGTCATTAGGAATTAGGCAAGAAGAGAATAGATCTAGTACCCTAGTCCCCTGCCCTTAGGGTGCGGCTGCCGCCATTGGCGAGGCCGCGCCCCTTGGGTCCAGGGTCGTGTAATCTAGGTTCATGACATGGATGAGTGAGTTTATAAGATGACTAGGTTTTGTCTTTTCTTCACTATGTTCTCTGTTGGTTGACTATACAGTAAAGTCAAAGGATCAGTACATATTCTGGATTTTGTCCATTTTTGGGCTTACAATTAAGTGTCTACTCTAATATACCTATCAGTGAGTGATGGGGCATACTATCAGTGAGTGATGGGGCATATTGCATACGCTCACATGCAACTTACAAGAAAAATAATTAATTACCTTTGTTGGAACAGAAACTGTGCCTTTTAAAGTGTGAGAGCAAGTGATCTGTACTATGTAGCGATTTTAAGCTTCGTTTCACTGATATGGCGCGGGCGTCTGGATCGGAGAGGCGAGAGTAGAAGTAAGCGATAATGTGGATTAGAATGATGTGGGTATTTGGATTGGGATGGTGAGCTGTTGTCCTGCTCGCCGGACAGGGGCAATTCCCCAGCCACAGCGGTAGAACTAATCCTTGATTAACTTACAAACCAATCCTAGGTGCCTTTATAAGATCAGCCTACCTGCTTACAAATGCAACAAACCAATCCAATTGCTAAACAAACCGAACTTAATTAACTAAGCTGATTCTCCTTCCTTGCATGCGACCAAGGCGGTTTGGATGTCCTTAGCCACTTTCAGGTGCCTTTGTTGTGGCTCCTTTCTTTCCTCTGCGCTGGTACTTACGGTCAATAAAAGAGTGCACAAGAAAATAGAATCTCGTGGCTGCTAGGCATTCTTGAGTCCACAAGTCAATCGATGAGGCCAAGTAGGCTATTTTTCTTCTCTTTGTGAGTGTTGAAGATCCTCACTCAAGAACAATGAACCCATAGGTCGGTCTTCTGACCTTCTAATTTCTTTAGGAGCAAGGCAACATCCCACTGCCCACCTAGCACTTTTTGATACACGGTTTCTGGGGAAGTAGTTGTTATCTGCTGATATTAGTAACACGGAAAGATTCTGTGTATGTTCTATGATAAATAAAAAATGGAAGATGCAATAGTTATGCTTATGTTTTGAATGTTCTCATCTGCAAGGGTCAGGATGTGCTTTGATTGCTTGTATATTAATTTCCCAGTTGTTTTTTTTTTCCTTTTTTTGTGGTATAAAAAAAGCTCGGCCCACCCAGGGAAAGACTTCCGGCCTCCGGGGGATTTTGGCTACGAGAGAGATGGTCCATCACTGGGCCTAGGAAAGGTCACAAAAGCCAATAGGGTGGAGTCGCCCTCTCTGGATTGGGCCTTAACCAGTGCTTTGAGGTCCCTGCCCACATTTTTTAAATAATGGGAAAAAGGTCCCTGCCCACATAGGCCCGTCCTCCATAGGTCGGGTCTTGACCCATGCATTCTGAGAGAACCAGCGAGTGACCTATTTTTATTTAGGTAAACCAGGGTTTGAACTCTGGTTGGTAGCCTACCAACTGGAGGACTTACCATCACACTGTTTGTCTTTCCACATTCATTAGTCCCTGTGATGATTGCTAGTTTTTTTTTTTTTTTTTGAGACGGACGATTTTTTTCTTTTTTTTTTCAATTTTATTTATTGCTTTGTTTGATCTCACATCGAGCAATAGATGACGGAATGACAGTTTTAGAGTCCATTTGTTGTTTTTCTTATATTTGGCATGTAAGTCTTGGATAAGTGCAAAAGCATCACGTTGTTACTGATTGGCAGGACACGAGAATATCAATCTGCAATTGATGACCAGAAACGCTTAAATGATGGCTTGCAGAAGGAGCTGACAGAGCTGAAGGCGCAGACTGAATCTTCCTTGAAAGTAAGTATATTAGTGCACTGCCAATATTGTTAGAACTTTAGAAGGAATTTGGGCAGTGTCACCTAATAGTAACTAAGATTATTCTGCAGGTTGAAACTCTCCAAAGATCTGTTATAAGTTTCTAGTAGTTACTTATTACAACTGTCAATTCATTTGGTTGTCCTAAGATTGTTATGCATTTCATCAGAATAATTTCTTCAACAAAGGTTTCTCTGTACCTTTTTGGCAGAATGTTATATAGATGTTAGGGGAAGTTAAACAAAATATCATGATATAGTTATCACCTATTTCTTTTTGCATAGCCTATTGGTATGTTTCTGAAAACTGCTACATTGTTGTTTCCACAATGTACTTGTCTACGTGGTTGTGAAGGATCAAACAGGATTACGGTGCTATGCAATATTGTAACCTTAATGAACTCCTGAGCCTTAATGAACATTCAGGATTTTTCGTTTTCTGACACAGATTTTAAGACCATAATAATATAGATACTGTTGAAATTCATCATGCAATTACACTCTAGGGTCTCTAAGTTTGATCTGTATTGAATGCTTTGTAATACCCCATTTTATACCTGTTATTGCCGCTTAACCAGTGGGAAACTGATATTGGTTCTCTTTCAGGTTGTTCTAAAATTTTACGAACTTCGTTGCCGGGACTTTGAATGTCCTTTAAACATTACTTTTGAAGAGAAGTGTTCCATCCTTCTAGATGACTCGGCTGAAACATGGAGTTTTAGTTCTGATGGCGGGGCCTCAGCCTTGAAGTACATTGTAAACCTTAAAGCCCTTTATCTATTAGAAAAGAATTCGTATTTAGTTCCTTCATTCATCATGCACGATACATATGATTTATGTCACTACTGAACTTAATATATACCGGTTTAATTTTTCAGTTTTATTGTGGGAACCTAACAAATAATAGGGAATGATGAAACTTAATGTCAATTGTGTTATTATTAATCCTCTTGCAAAAGTAATATTGGCAGTTATGATTTCATTCCAGGTTTCTCATGCATGCTGCACAATATTTATATAAAAACTATGTGCATTGTTGGTGATGCACATGATTTTAGTGTTAATCTCCCTATTTCTCCTATATGGCTAAGTTCTATGTCCATGAGGTTGTCATGACCAAATTGCGCATTGTACTTGCAGTAATACAACGTGACCTGACAGACCTTATTTCGGCACCTAGCTAATGATGATTCTGCATTAGAGATTTTCCCTGTAATGGAGATTTACTTTTTTTTTTTTCCTTTGCAGGCATCTCTAGAAGAGGAGAAAGAATCACTTAAAGCTAAAATAGCCAAGCTACAAAGCAATTTAAGGATGGTAAGACGAGCTTGGGAAATGTTTAGACTAACAAACCTGTATCGGAAAAGCAACTATTTGTTTACTGTAAAATATGATTCTTGGATGCAGGGCCTTGAAATTGAACAACATTTGCAAAGAAATGCACGAATATTAGAGAAACGACAGGTACTAATCTGATATATTATATTGCTCTTTCTCATGTAATTTATAATTTTTTTAGTTCACATACAGGCAATGTATGATGATTTTTTGAGAAGTGGATTCTCAGAGCTTAAAATGTTTTACAAAGATCAGAAGACTGAAATAATGAAAATACTGGAAGAAGAATCCTCACGGCTAAGCACAATTGTTGCAGAGATTCAAGAAAAGTTAAGTAAAATTTGCATGAGCCCTGAAATCAGTGAGAACCCTGTCGATAAGTTACAGTGTTGTGATAGCAGTTGTAAGGATGTGCATGTTACTACAGATATCAAACCTAACGCTGTCGCAATCCCAAAGGTTTGTTTCCCTAAACAATCACCTTTACTATCTTCATTTATGCTCAGTCTGTAATGATCTTTACACTAATGTAAATGCAAATGTGTTTCTCTTTTTGCCATGATGGACAAACAAACACTGTTATTTTGTTTTGATTTTTAATAACTCATGAAAAGATAGAAGAGTAACAACATTAGTTCAAGGCATTGACCAAACCTTCCCCAGATCAGGTGGCCACAGTAGCCATCTCGATCTCTTTCTCTTCTAGTTCCCTTATCCACAATGTATCCTTCTGCCCTTCTTATATGGTTTTCATTCAAATGAGAATCAACTTTCACTGTAATATCAATGTGAAACATCATTCTCTCTATTTATATTGATGTGAAACAACATTCACGACATCTACAAAATTGTTCTAGTGGGAGCAAACATATGTAATATCATGTATGAGCACCATGAGATTTAGCTTTGTAAAAAATGATAAGTGCTTACATTGTACTTCACGACTAAATTTCAAGTCAAATCACATTAACAGAAAACTTTGCCATGTGAAACACCACTTTAGTAGCTGGTTTTATATGGCTAGCTACTTCAATTGTATAAAAGATTTGCACCTATTGTCACCTCTTTGCTGGGAAAAGGTTCACCAGTGTATGGAGTGCCAAAATCATACTGATATGTCTAGTTTTATGGATGAGCAGGCAGATTCCAGATTCACCAACTTGCCCTCCCTCTGGAGGATCTGAGCTTGAGGTTAATCTCTGCTTAATCCTCCTAACAAACTGAGGCTCATCTATATAGAGCTCTCGCACAACTCTTAAGTCTAACAAACCGCACCTAACAAATGGTGCTATTATTCTGCCGGCTAACAAAGCTTATCCGGCCAACTAACCAAATAACTTATTTGGTAAGCTAGCCACAAACAGAATTCTGGCACTTGCGGCGCTGGTAGTATCTTCTGAAGAATGTGTCCACAACACATACACCATTGCTTTTCCTCTGTGTGTGTGTGTGTGTGTGTGTGTTGGGGGGGGGGGGGGGGGGGGGGGGGGGCGGGGGCGGAATTCTGGTATATACCTTACATCATGTGTTTTTCTTTTTATATTTGTTATGAAACACTTATTTGATACATGGATTCCATATGCTGCAGGGTGACTCTCCTGCTGTTTCAAATTCTGTTTCACTTGATGAATCTAAAGCACTTGCACAAGCTTTGCGGGAGAAGGTACAGCTTCACTCCAGTGTTCTTTATTTTTAATCTTCATTAGTACATTTTCTATTGATCAAATTTTGAGGTTGAACTTCTTATGAGATTCTTCCGTTAGAGTTAGTAATCTAAAACATCACGCTATGTGTACGATGCAGATGGAAGTACTAATGCTCTTCTCACAAGAACAAGAAAGATACCTATTTGAAAAACAGAGAAATCAGATCATTATTGATGACCTTCAGAAAAACTTGTCTCAGGTAGTACCTCTGCACTTTCTTGTATAATTCACTTACAATCTATAGATTTTGAATGTTACATCCAGTTTTTGTTTTTGTTAATACAAAGATGGTTTGTTTCGTCTGTCATTTCTATGAAGTTTATGCTTTAAATTGTAGACCATTACATTTTTTTACACTTTACTGCTGGCTGTTGGAAAAGGAAAACTGAACCATGTGATTCTTTTCTGAAGTTATGGGCTATGTGACTGGATTTTTTCTTGAACGTGGATTTCACTAAGAAAATCATTGAAGTTTTCAATATTGTCCTAACTACACTATTTACACCGGTGATTTACAAGATTACCTTCATTGGTCGATGGAGTAATTAGTAGTGCCAGTCTATTAGCACATGACATGTTTGTAGCCAGTGGATGATGTTTTTCATTCCTTTTGCACATTTGCACTCGTGCGATTTTGATGCGTTTCTTGACTATTCTTTACCTTCTGTATACAGGTTAAAGATGAAAAGGTGAGGGTCCTTATGGAATTAGCAAAAGTGAAAGAAGAATGTATGTTGTTAAAGGGGTAAGTAATTTGCACACTAAATTATTTTTAAAGCGATGACTTATTGTATTAAAAGCTTGGCACTTGCCAAATAAGGTGACTCTTGAAAATAATAAACTTTTAAGTCATAATGATATTTGCATCAAATTTGGCTCATCCGTAGTTCCTCTAGTTGCGATGGATCTTGGCATTGCCGTGTCCAACTTGGTGTCACACATAGTGACATAGGCACGGCTCTCCTAGAAATATCTGTGCATTAGAAGCAAACATGTAGACACTGGATCTATTTGTCCAGGGTCCTGAGAACATATATGTTGTGGACGCCGTAAGAAGATCGCAACCGAAAGTGGCTAGGTGGCGCTGATCAGAAGGAGGGTCGAGGAGCAACTTAGATAAGTTCAGGTTGTTAATAATTGGTTAGTCCAGATTCTATTGTTTGTTAGTCAGTTTGTGTGGTGGCGCCTGGAGTACAAAGGTTGCCGAGTCAATCATCGATAAAGAAGAATAAAGCTCCTCCAAAGAGGGCCTATTCTTCTCAATCTTGACGGGCACATCGCCTCGTCCGGCAAGGAGGGAAGCACCCCGCCTCCTTCCCAATCTCGATATCCCTTGCATTCGCTTCCTGCTCACCACCTCTGCCTACACTCTGCTCTCCGTCCTCATGTATGGCCATGTCGTATCATATATATGTCGGAAGCTTTTTATATATTTATTATTATAAATGCATTGTCTTTTCTGCTGGCAGCTCTGAAGTGAAGGAAGGTCATGGTATTGGTGATTCTCTGAAAGTCATTCCTGGGCATGACCAACACGGGATGTTAAAGACTATGCTGAAAAGAACTTCTTTAAGTCACTGGATAAGGAAAGATACATCTAATATTGGACATGGCAGCTCTGGTGGAAATAATCATGCAGTTTGCAAAGAGCACTCAGTAGATGTTGCAAGGTTTGTGACAAGAAACATATTATTTTACTTGCTCGTTGTTCCCCTTTTGTTTTATTGGCTCAGCTTCCACCACATATTTCTTGTTGCAATAAAGGGCAGCCCGGTGCACGTAGCTCCCGTTTGCGCAGGGTCCGGGGAAGGGTCTGACCACTTTGGGTCTCTTGTACGCAGCCTTTCTTTGCATTTCTGCAAGAGGCGGTTTCCACGTCTTGAACCCATGAGCTCATGGTCACAAGGCAACAGCTTACCGCTGCGCCAGGCTCCCCTTCATATTTTTTTGTTGGAATATGGAACTTTTAATAAATCTTTGTTATTAGAAGTTTTTAGACCAATATTCATATCATTTCCACCACATTTCCTGTTGTGATATGACATTTAATAAATGTTTGTTATTAAAGTTTTTATACTAATATTCATATCATTTCCGAATAGCTGACTTTTTTTGTCAATGCTAAAAAGTTTGACTGCATACATTCGCATGTTATATTTTATTCCAGCAAGTTTAGTAGATTCTGTTTGCCTTGAGGGCCTGTTTTTGGAAGATGGGGACTTCTCTAGGAATTTCACAGAGTCGGTTGAAATTTGACGTATATCCTTAAGGATGTTGAACCCTGTGACCCTGATCTAGTCATGCCCTAAATGTGGATTGCCTCTTGCCTTGTCTCCACTTTGTCTTAAAAGCTTCACACACAAGTTTCACTTGTTATTTTTTTAATTGGACCATAAGAGGCATCTCAAAATGTTTCCGTAATGATTTAGGATGAACATTTAAAAAAACCAGCATTACATTTATTTTCATTGACCATTAAGATGTGATGGAATATTAACAACTAATGACAGATGCTTCTCTGTCCAAGCAATATGTATTTCCATGACGATTTTTTTCATGTAACTGTTTTGCAGATTAAAAGTTGAAAATGCTACTCTTCTGGAAAGTGTTGCTACTGTGGAACGTCTTACTTCTTCAGTGCATAGGCTGCATATTGTGCTCCTGAAGGTATATTTGTTGCCCCCTTTCTTTTTTAAAGAAATGGTATACTTAGAAAAAGAGGGATTATCAATAAATCTAAGCAAGAATTAAGAAGTTTAAAGTTCTTGCTCTGCTGTGGGCTTAGGCCCTCGGCTGGCAATTGCTCAACATCTTTTCCCACCATGCAAAGGCCAAGCCATATCATTTGTTAGCTAGGAAAGACAAATTTAGTTATTTCACTGTAGGATAGGCTTTTTCTTGATTTTATGTTTGTTTGCTCTGTATTGGAGTTTTGACATCCATTCACCTATACTATGGTGATAGCAGTGCCGTGGTATGGCCTCTCACAATAATGAGCATATTCATTCCTCATCGCTCACATGGAATGAAGGTGTGAAAATCACCACATACTTTCATTTATTGCTATGTAATTCTGAGAAAATACGCATATGTAAATGGAATTTTCAGCAACACTGTGAGGCCTTTGTATGTCATGAGATCTGCAAATTTGATTCATGTGTATTTAGTATTACTTGTGGCCAAGTTCAGCATTTGTATGGGTCGTCCAACTGTTCGGAGTAACATACGTTGATGAGTAGCCCACGATTGGATGCAGACATGCAGTCATAAAGTGATACGCTTCAGGGAACATGAATGCAGACACAGTCTCCCTGTCCAAGCCAGGCTCCCAGTGAACTATGGGCATCCTTGAAAAAGACATAGGTTGATGGAAAAGTTGCAATATGGAGATGCAAGTGAAATGCATATTTGTGCCTAAAAGCAAGCACTTAGGATCAAATAACACCTACTTTGAGTGTTAAGTGTCTTGTGGTGACTTCCATACTTGCACTTATGTTATTAATCAAGGTAGCGCAACACTTCATGCAGTGTAAAAGGCGGTGTCACACCTTTCGATGCCATTATGGGTGGCCCCTCTGTTTCTTCATATTAATCAAACGTTAATTTATTAATGTCAGATGATATGGCACTGATATAGGTCCTTTGGACGTATTTTGGTTGGTAGCTTATTAAGTGATCTGTGCTTTATATATCTTATATTAACAATCAAATCTGTCAGGCGTATGATGATGTCAAATCAGCTGGTTCATTGGAGAGTACCTATGAAGCGTTGAATAGCCTTATAACCGAAGCAAACCTTATGAAGACGGCTCTTGGTGTGGTTCTTCCTGTAAGCTGGTCCGGGGATTCCTCGGATGCTGCTACCTATGAAGCTCTGTATGACTCATCTGATTCACCTAAATCCAAGTCTGAAAAAGTAGATCCTCTCTCTTCTGCGGGCATTGAGATGGTGGAGCTACTGATATTTGCTGCTGAGATTCTCAAGGAGAAATTCCTATTGAAGAAATAAAAGGTACCCCATAAGGAGGCATGGTTTCGTTCTCCAGCTCTTGTTTGGTGAGGCATGTGATTTTAGTCCTGGAAGGCAAGTATTTGTGTATATACTTCAACTGATTGGTAGCAGTATAACTACTAGACTGATTAGTTGTAGACCAGTACTAATAGACACCTGTGAGTGTACTGTAGATTAGCATATTGGTATTGATGTAATTTGTTGCTGGAGAAAGATTAAAAACCATGTGTACAAATTTCATTTTACATGCAATGCATCTGAAATCTTCTTTACCATTTCTATGATGAACACTTGGTACCAATTTCTTCTAGATCTCACCCACGCTAAAACTGCACCTTCATCTTTGTTTTGTCTGATTAAGGTGATTATCATGTGCGACAATTTCAAAAGAAACCGATATGTGGGGAACTGCCAACAAGTCATTCCACTCTACCCATCATGATTGACAAGCTCCCATCTAGAAGCTTTGACATTAAAAGCAAGGTGGAGAAAAATGAACTCCGAAACGTTTACCTGGTATGTAGCTTGCGCTGACATGTACTACTTAACAAGATTGTGTTATTCCATTCACACTTATTTTGCATAATAGGCAGTTAGGGAAAAACACTGTTGCTAAGTACATATGTGTATTCAGTTCAAATACAAGATTAAGCCATATCTGAGACTGGAGATAGTATTAAAAAAATGGGAGAAATTACATCGACTCATCATAATTCTTGTAACATCACTTTTAGAAGAGGTAAATTGTTTCTTGCTTCCAATAATTCTTGCGGTTTGCCGGTTTGGGCGATGGAGTGGTTTGGGTTTTTAGCGGTGCTCCCAATTCACACGTTTTGATTGGTCTGTTATAGGTTCGTACTCCCTTGGTTTTTATTTTGTTGTCGTTAGGACCCAATGCAACAAAAATGAAAAGGAGGGATCAGTTGTAGAGTGGTTTTGTAGGAGAAATGTTGGTGACTACCACATTATTCTTCTTTAACTGATTTTAGCGAAATAAGTGCCGAACTAGTCACCGATCCTATCCAGGCCAGAGGCAATGACAAAAACTGAAAACTGCACCAAATACGGTCATCGCCCCGTCTTTATCTTCTAACAGCAGATTAAATGCATCCATCTGGAATCGAAGGTCACGGCAAGCATATGTCAACAGTCATGATCAGCAGCAGAAGCTTCTGCTTGACCAGCGACCGAAGCAACTTGAACTTCACATACCGCTTCCCCTTATAAAAATGAACACCACTTTAACCAGGCGCGCAGCGCAAGGAATGAAGAGGCCAATCAACCAGTCAATCCAGCCATGTTCTGCGAGTGCGGCACGGGCAGCTTCAAACACGTCGACGAGGACCCGGCGGGCATCGCCGGCGGATCGCCCAAGTGTGGGAGGAAGAAGCACGGCGGCAAGGTCAACCCCTACGCCGAGCGCGGGCTGGACAGGTTTTCTGTCGTGCTCTCGGAGCTCGAGTCCCGGCGCGCCAAGATCCTCCGCCGCGTCGGCTCCGACACCGGCCTCGTCATGATCCGGTTCGTCCAGTCCAACGGCGGGTGGGCTCCCGTCGTCGTCAAGCTCCCCGAGGAGCCGTTCGTCAAGGGCGCCAAGAAACGCATGATCAAAACAGTGTCCGCCGCGCCTGTGCAACCGGCCGCTTCAAACTCCACCACGCCGCCGGAGCAGGCCAGCCCGAGGAAGGACGCCAAGGTCAGCGCCAAGCTGGTTGCACCGGCGAGGAAGACGTCGTTCTCGCGGGGAACGACGCGGCGACCGTCGCGCTACTGGCCAGCCATCATCGTCCTGACGCTGGTGAGCCTGGCCGTCTTCGGGAGGGTATTCGCCATCTGCCTGACCTCTGTATGGTGGTACGTTCTGCCAACACTGGGCAGCGGCGGCTGTTCAGATGACGGCGCCGGCCGTAGAAGAAGCATCCAGAAAAAGCGGCACGTCTCGCCGCCGCTGCTCGCCGGCGTGCACGAGGCCATGAGTTCGCCAAGATGCAATGACAAGGGGAAGAGAGGGTGACGGACGGACTGCTCGACGCAAGAATTGCGCGCGTGGAACTAGAGGCATCATCTGAAAAAAGGTGCAGTCCGAGCCCGGCTCCTGCGTGGCTCATTTGTAAGTTGTAGCCGGCAACAAAATGGGTCAAATGTCTAGTTCGTCCTCAAATGGCAGCGTTTTCTTCTTTGGTAAATTTTTAGTTAGCTAGGATGTACATAGTGTTGAACTTTTGATTACTTCACGTACATTGATGACTGCCCCTTCTCCTGCCGGCCGGCTACCCCAAGAATTGTTCGTAAGACATAATGTAGCAATGCTAAATATATGGATGATGCAAGTATTACTTTTCTTTTTGGTTATGTGCTAGTGCTAAATCTGCCAATCCCTTTGTAACATTTTTTTTTTTTTTGCAAGGAATCCCTTTGCAACATGCTTGGCACGGTTTATGCAGCTAAGAGGAAAACTCAGAATTTTGCAATGCCATATGCTAATTATAATAAACATATTTTTTTTGTATGAAAATTAGCTCATGGTAAATTCCTTTATTTGGGTGGGGGGGGGGGGGGGGGGGGGGGGGGGGGGGGGGGTTGTAATTGTAACCAAGAACAACTAGATAATGAAGGAAGCCGCTACTGCATGTAATGTTTGAGAGATCCAATATTGGTAAGATGTTTTATGAGTCACCATAATGCTTAATATTATGTTTGATCAATGGCTTTTGCTCCAGAAACATTGACAAACTGTTCATAACCTAATATTGAAATAAATTTGCTCCTCATGAGTAGTTGCTGCTTGAGATTTTGCATATTTCTCAGTCACATTGTTGAAACAAATTGAATATTCATATGAAACTTTTCCTTTTCTTTTGAAGATAGAATATTCTTTATTGAAATTGGAATACTCAGTTATGTCTCTCGTCTATTTGGATTTTTTTTTCTGTTTGGTATAAGGTTGGAAATTTCCCTAGTGTCTAGAATTTTTTTCCCCTTGTTGATGAAACATTTCTTACTGAAAGATGGACTTGTTTATATTAAAGTTATAACTTGTCAGATATACACATGGAACTTCTTTTATTTGAAGAGTGAAACGTTAATCGAGTTAGAGATAAGCACATATTTTTATATCTTTTTTGCGAAACATGTATGGAAAGAGGCAATTTTGGTTGTTACTGAGTTAATACTAGTGATGCCTTGATGTATCACAATGGAAAAAACCCATTTGTCTTATTTTGTCATCTTTACCAACTTACTTAACTGAATATAATATGTAGATAGCCGATTCTTATGCCCGGATGCATCGTCCAGCTTTGGATCCTCAAGGCTAACAGTTAGTTCAACATTTAGAGGTCAATTAGGACGACTAAACATGAATTAATTGGAAAAATAATTACAGTTTTTCTGGTTAATTTGTAAGTAGAATCTAATGATCCTAATTAGCCTATGATTAGACAATGTTTACTGTAGCATAATATGAACTAATTATGGATTAACTATGATCAATGAATTCTACTCACAAATTACCCAAGGATTATGCAATTAGTTTTCCAATTAATACATGTTTACTCCTAATTGGTATCCAAACATCGGTCTAGAAGGCTCCAAACAGACCCTTATCAGGGACAAGCGCACAAAATGACATTGATGGATGGATCAGTGGCGAAACGTTAAATGGATCAATGGATGGAATGCAACGCATATGGCAGAGATGGCGGGGCCTCATGGACGTCATGCACAACGTTTTCATCGGCCACCTCCTTCCCAACAAAATCAAATTACATGGCGAATCGTCAATTCCACGCCGAACTTATAAATAGATCAAAAGTTCAACATCATTTGAACCGTATAATATAGTAGCCTGTACATGTGTGCAATAATTATTTCGATACTATGATTTTACTAATGTTGTCGGGATAACATTCTTAATTAACATTTTAGCTAATAAAGTTATGCTTCAAGCTCAGGGAACAAAAGTTCTTTGGCGTGTATCCACCAGAAATATCCTACTTCATTCGTCTGCAACTTACATGAAAACGATTTGGGCAATAAAAAGTCGCAGCACATGTAGTTCTAGAAGTTGAAATAGATTTGCGCGGTGGAAAAGCATCGACTCCGTGGGGTTTCGGATGCCGGAGTTTTTTTCTTTTTTTTTCTTCGAGGAGATGCCGGAGTTGGAATGATCCCAATTGTGAGTACAAGCTCCGACGCTTGTCAGTTGTGTATGTCAGTGCATAACATGACTAGATCGATGTTGACATGATGATCCATCGGGTGGCTGTCATGATCAGCTCCGACCCGGTGTGCGCGGCGTGAGGCAGTAGGTCTCAAGTCACGTGATTGGAGAAACTGTTCGAGAAAATTATTTATTTACCATCAAAAAGATAAGACAATGCCTTATATGCCATCAAATTTCCGTGTTTTCTCATTTGCTAGCGCCATTGCCGTCAATCTGTTACCAACCGTGAGCTGATTTTATGTTAATGGCTAAATTGCCTTTTCGATTCACACGTACATATGTCCCGTAGAATGTCTCATCGGAAAAAAAAAAGTCCCGTAGAATGTCGTGCGATCAGCATTGGGAGTACATGTCGATAGGAACCAAACGGCACTGACTCGCGATACCAACCAAACCGCATACCAAACAGCCTTGTTACGCTTCGAATCCAAATTAGGCCCGGACGACTCCAGGGTTTCCTCTTCTCTCCTGTCCCGGGGCGGCCGCTTCGTCCATCCGCAGCCAAACACACGTTCCACGCACAAAAAATGGCGGCGGCGGCGGCGGCGGCCCCTGCGAGAGCGGAGGTGCTCTCCCTATTCCGGTCTTTCCTCCGCACGGCGAGGCAGTTTTCCGACTACAACATCCGCGAGTACACGCGTCGACGCGCCGCGGACGCATTCCGCGAGAACCGCGCCCTCTCCGACGCGCCGGCCGCGGCGGCGGCGTTCACAGAGGGGAAGAAGCAGCTGGAGGTGGCGAAGCGACAGGCGGTGGTGTACTCGCTCTACGCCCCCAAGGCCAAGAGCATCATGGAGATGAAGCTGCAGTGATCGATCGATGAGGGAGAAAGAGAGGTGTCACGTCTTTGCCCTTTCCTTGCCGTTTCCCATGTATAATTCACGGCCTTCGTATGATGCTTCAACTAGAACTGCTCTGTTACTGCCTTCGCTAGATAGAAGTGTCATGATATGTAACGCTTTTTGTGCAATAAATTGCTGAATTCTACTTACTACATCTCTTATTGTTCGTTTACCATCACCTGCAAAATAATCTGCCTGCATTGATGTGGCTATCTCGCTGCTTTGACCTAGTGCTTTGCTCCCATCTTTGAATTTTTGTCTGATTTCTAGCTTGCACGCTGCTCATCAACGTGTGATAAAATTCTAACCTTGACCTGGTTCCAAGCAGCAGAGCTGAATTGGTAAGGTTTGGTCGCCGTCATAGTGCGCATTAACTGTTTGATGATATTCAGCAGTGGCACATCGTCGACAATTACAAATCCAAAAGAGAGTAGATTGTCTAAGGCTTGCAGTTTTCCCCTTGTCTAAACTTAGACTCGAAAGTTTGCGCAGCGTTGCCGACCTTTACTTGCTTTGTTACCTGTTCGAGGACCTTGATTTGGTTTTTGTTATGTACACCAAATCGTAGGCTCATTATTCAATTGGGTTCAGAAGTTCGACAATCTATATGGTTTTATCATCCTCACATCCATTAAGCCAAGGCTAAAAATAGGTGAAGTTTTGAATTATTTGCTATTTAAGCAATAAGGCTAAAAATGCAGAAAGGTTAGAGTGTAGGTTGAGGGGGGAATCTGATAAATGAACTCAAGCAAGTAATGCTCTTGGTGGGAACGTCATGAACTGAGTAGAAAAACCATATCAAAATCTGATGCACCTGGTTGTGTTGTACTCTCTTCTTCCGCTTAATGAAAAACGTGCACAGGCATGTTCTAGGGGAAAAAAATTGGATGCACCTGCACTTGCATCATCACAAACAAATTAGAAAATGCACATACGAACAGTGTTACTGCACATGTCACTTGCTGATAGAAATCCGAAATCACAATAGTTCTCAAATTGTATGGCTCTGCCTACTTGTATGGCTCTGGCATGAGGTCTCCCAGATGGTGCCCCTTATTTCTGCTACACAAGTGGGTTCACATATATAGAATTTTGATGATGGGTCCCAGGTTAGAATCATTGCCTTCGATGGACTCCTATGGTCCAAAATAAACACAATGAATGTACGGAAACATGTGAAATTCACAGAAAGATTTCCTTCTCACATGCCTAAATTGCAGCTTTCTTACAAGGGCCCTTGGCTGAAAATACTGCCAACTGTTGCTACCAAGAAACACATATACAATAGATAGCCATTGGTACAGCAAATTGGTGATTCTCTTGCTGATAGTTTTGTTTGGCTCGTTAGGACAATGGATTAACGAACTTAAATACTAAATACAACCTGATTTTGTTTTTATAAATACAACCGTCAGCTGTTAAGCGTGTTGTAGTGCATGTTTCTGAAAAAGCAGGCACCATGTTTGATTAAGAAAATACGTGTTGGACGATATTATGGCTAATATGAGTTGAAAGGTGAAACGACAATTACATTGTTGATTGATATGATCTAGCATGACAGCTGACTCTGAGTCGTACATTGTTAGTAAGGTCTGCCCTGTTTCAAATAGGTTTTAGGTAAACAAATTGTACAGCTTATAAATGACATGCTTGATTGTCAATTATCAGTGCAGCATATCAGGAATTTATCTGATATCCGCATCATTCCTAATTCAAGGATCAAACTCACAAAACTTACTCTTTTTTCATAAGTGGATCAAAACCACACGGGGAGCTGATGGCAAGCTGCCGTATCCTTTAGTATCTTGCACAGAAGCACCTGTTCTCAACTGCTTTGCTTCCTTGATCCTTTTCTATCTTTTTTTTTTGGGTCATTTCTTCGTAATTTGATTACTAATCTTATCAGGTAAATCTAACATGCTTTGTATGTTAATAAGATTTGGTGACTTTGGTCAGCACATAAGAGATATCTCAAGTCTAGTAACTTTCTTGAGCCAGTACATTAAATCACATCAGAAGAAATTGAAATGCAAAAAAAAAAAAAGGGAATCCAAAATCTGACACATGAAACCTTTCACATGTTATCAAGGGGTCCATTTCTTGAGAGCCTGGATACTGCAGCTATATAAGGATGTTCAAAGAAACGTGGGTTATGAAGGATGACACAGTGGTCACGATATGGACTTCTTTTTATTATTATTATTTTTGAGCAATCACGGTAGGACTTTAGATACATCATTGTAGCCACTTCTTGATTTCCTTCTTTTTAGCTAGAGTTGTGTACGTAACTTATGGCTTGCATCTAGATCTGATCTGAATTCGCTGAACAAAATGAAGTTCTGAATCTGTAAAGAAAAGAGAGATATGCAAGATATTCTTTGTACTCACTATCTCCATTAGTACAACCACAGAGATGGTTGAAAGTAACAGATATGTGCAAGTAGACTTGCTAGATCATAAGATATCAGCAGCAACGTCACAAATTTAGCCACCGAGAAGCAGCAAAGCGGCAAGGACACATATCACGGTTGTGTCACAAAAGGCTCTGAACACAACTGTTCCAAATACAAAGCGATAGAGGATCTTTGAACATAATTTTCCAAGTTACATATTTTGATAACACCACGATAAACAAAACACAAAAGCAGCTGCAATTATTTAAAGAGAACACTTCATTAACCCTAACCCAGAACCACTCCCCCAAATTCTCAAGATCCTTTGCCCCACAGGTTCATCATGTGACACGAACCCAGATCCTCCTTCCTCCTAAGGAATCAATTCCTCTCCTGGAATGGTTTGTTGCACACCAAGCAGACTTTATCGCACTTCATGCTCAAGACATGGCCTCAAGCGCTGGCCCACCAGGTGCTTCTGAGCATAGATTTACAGCTGGCACAACTACAAAGAAAACAAAGTTCTATAGGCAGCCCTAAATCCATTTCTACATGCATTAGGCTAATGCCACTGTAGATGAGTCATTGACATGGAACATATATGATTACATGAGAGCACGAGAACACATTTGTCTTCATTCAGGAATCAGCAAGCAAGATGCTAAACCACCTACAGTTAATTTTCTATAGCATTTCCTTCCTTATCACAACCTTTGAGCAGTGGCGAAGCTATGTATAAAGGGTGCAAATGCACCCACTAATTTCTAAACTTTACTTGTAATTGACTTTTTTTTCACCCTATATGCACCCTCTAATTTCAACATTATGCACCCTTTGACAGTCTATGTGTTATGAAGTAGTGCACCCCCACCAATTTAGCTCTAGCTTCGCCACTGCCTTTGAGTGCCAGTCAGAGTTTATAGATAATTCTATGGCCTCTGGCCTCAGTGATGATCAACATTTGTTTTTCAGTGCTGAACTCTGAACATATTCCTTTGTTTTTGTTTTCTAGTGAAGACCATCGACAATGAACTCTGGTCTGATCAGTGATCACGCAAATAGGATCCTCCTGTTAATCTTTCACAGCTGCAGCCCAAGTTGCTTGAAACAACTTAAAGCAAATCAAATGATTATCTGCCAGCATTTCTGTGAGTAGTCGATGCAAGAATTTCTCTGCTTGTATCAGAGAATATCTGATAGCATTTCATTTATCCTCGAAGAGTGTTTGTGCTCTTGTTTTTGAGAGCAAACATGTCATTTATCCTTTCCTGCTCCCAAAATTCAAGAATTTCTGATGCTGATGGTATCTTTCCATAAGAACTGTTGCCATAAGAATTCATCGAATCAAGTACTTCATCAATTGCAGATACTTGTGCACCGCCCTGACCAAGAACACATTTGTCATGTTTGTTTTCCAATCGTGGAGTACACAGTGAAATGTCCCTCCTCATAATAGCACTGCTACTAACTTCTACATCCAAATCAGAATCAGGGACCTCACGACTAACTTCTACATCGAAAAGTTCATTAGAGCACACGTTCTTGTAAGGAAGCTGATCCTGTTCTGCCACGCTGCTACTTGAAGGTTTGTCTGTGTTCTCGAGCAATGAGAATTCACCCTCTTCATTACCGGCACCTTCTTCCATCAAAGATGTGCCCTTAACCGAAGTTGCACTGCATTGGAACTGCAGTGCTCTTACAAAACTAAGTGCAGGGTCAGCACTGGCTGTATCCCTAGTGCTTAAGTATTTTAGAAGATCCTGCAGAACATCCATGCTGAACAGACGCACATTTTTCTGTAGTAGGTTGCACCACTGTAGTTCACTGATATTGATTGAAGCATCAGACATAACATTCAAGAGCTGCAGGGTCCTATCATAATCTCTTTGAGCAATATGCTGAGAAATGGCTTCAGTGAACAACTGTACATCAGGAAATTCTCCTCGTTCAAGCATCGAGTCAAGTGCGTGTTCCAGGAAATAAGGCTGCATAGAAAATCATAAAGACAATAAATAATTCCAACATTTGACCACCTTCATTGTAATCACATTTCCTAATGATTTCTTGTGAATTATTTGAAGTGCAGAAAAATACAAGCTTGGTAAAAATGTTTTCAATACACAATAGAAACAGACAATTTATCCCAAGCAAGTTGGGGTAGGCTAACACAATAAAAACAGACGTGAACAAAAAATTTATAAATCGCTCAGATGCATGAAGATAACCAGTCCAAATTGAAGTTCCCAGATCCTCTTTGATGACAGGTAGTCTAGACATTCTCACAATCTTTGGCAGGAAAAAGGAAAAAGTGGACAGAAAGAATAAAAATCTATTTCACTATTCGCATAGACCAAAGCCGAGAACTGATTTACTACTCCCTGTCTCAAAAAGACTACATTTCTAGCTCCACCCATTAGTCCCAAAAGATTATTTCTACCACCTCGATACCATGCCCCACCTTTACTCCTCGAAAACAACCCCACAGAGTGATTTATGAAGGGCAGCTTGGTCATTTTACTCCAACCCTGATTTCTCGAACTCGAGGGAGTATAAAGTACCATTTGGTTTTAACCACAACAGAATTGAACTTACAATTGCACATGTAAAATTTAATTTTGAGATTGTAGAACTGAGAATACCTTTCCGGCTCTGGATGCCTTGATGAGCAACCATGCATATTTGCTTTGATCTAGGTGGTGATGAGAGAGAGCCATCTCTCGGTACACATATTCGAAGTATTCCCACTGTTGGGCAGATGCACATACTTCAAGCATAGAACTGTATGTATATCGATCTGCTTTAAGTAATGAATGCTTATGGCCAAATGTGTGAGAATTAGAGAAACAAGCCTTGGTGGTTTCAAACAAGTCTTTTGCCTTCCCAAACATATCACAGCGTCCATAAACTTTCAGCATGACGTTTACTGTGCCAACATTTGGTGTGCAGTGGTCCTTCATCGACTCAAATATAGAAATACAGTCATAGAAATACCCACCATCATATGAAGCTAAGATCATGCCAGTAAATGTGTACTCCAGTGGTTTAGTGAGGGGAATCTGCTTCAGCTTCTCAACCTGTAGGAGAAATATCTTTTAAGCAAATTCATATTTGCAAATTCTTGCTTTGCCTCTTAAAGGGGCATAGCTTCCGAAACAAGGATATTTAAGTGCCATGTTCTGATTACAGATGGAAATATTTCTTAGATTTGTGAAGAAAGTGATAATCTGAACACCACAAGTAGTGCTTTGCTGGTGCACAAGGCCTGCGTGCTTTGGGTTTAGGCCATAAGGCGGAGCCAAATTAGTTGGCTGGCTGTTTGGTCAGGTCTTGCCTTAGTTTGTTTAAGATCATTTTAAATCAGGATTGTATTTACAGCCCCTCACGACTCGGTTCGGAGTGAGGCGGCAGTGTTTGTAAGGGCCGTTTTTTCTCTATCAATACAAAGATACATAGGTCTCCTGCGTATTTGAGAAAAAAAAAAGGTGATAATCTAACAAGAAAAGAGTGAGATCGACAGCAGGAGCTTCCCTTGCTGTATTCCCGTTAAAAAAAAAAAGAGTGAGAAGTCTTTAAGACAATCTAACACCTCCTACGTTCCTTTACCATTGTCACATGTTTTGTTTGTTATTAACATCTTTTTTCACTCAACAGGCTTGGGCGACGACCAAAGTACCCTTGCCTCAAACACAATACCCATTCGTCTCTGTTCAGGCTGAATGGATACCAGTTCCTCTGTTCATCATGAACACCTCCGTTCCTTCTCCGCCACCAGGCAAGCACCCGCCGAAGCCCATCTCCAAGGGTGGCGGCCCCCTCCCAGCCCCCTCAAACGCAAGAGCTGAAGCCCATCTCTCAGCGATATCTGTTCGCTTGTCTCGCCTCCGCTTCTCTGTTCTTCGTTCCCGTCGTCGTCTGTCACCAAGAGAACATCCACCAGTGAGCTCCACTGGCCACGCCCGCACCACCCGTTTCCCCTCGTCTCAGTCCCCCCTCTCCGTGCGCAGCCTGCGCCGTGCCCCTAACCCATGCTGTAGCCAACCTCCCATTGCTCCTGGGCAAAATGGGAGCGTGCAGCCGCGTTTTGCTTACCGGCAGTGCAGCTCACTATTGGAAATGAAGCTTTCATGAGGAATTCTCGATTGGTGCAGGAAGGCGTAGCTCCTAGTGCTCACATGTTAAAAGACAAACAGAAAAGATTGCTCTCTATTGTTAATAGGAAAGGCAAGAGCTGTAGTATTATTTTGTTCCAGGTCCATATAAGAAAGATATGGCAGCGATTTAATTGTTTTGGGAACACAATTTTAGGATCCGATGAAAAGAAAAAGTGAAAGGATCCCGGTGCGAGAGATAAGGGGGTACTTGCGTCTTTTTACATCTCATGTAAGCAGCAAAGCCAGATAATGTCATGGTAAAGTAGCGTAGCCCATCGTAGTCGATGGTAAAATTGCAAAAACCTCGGTGGTGGTGGTCCATATGGATGTGGAGGAACCTCACCAACCCACAGTCAGAGAGAGAGAAAGCGGGGGGGGGGGGGGGGGGGGGGGGGGGGGGGGGGGGTGTTGGTCTGAATTCAGGGAGGGTTATCGGTATTATGAGGGAGGTCAAACAGTTTTAAAGTTTAGCATGTAAATATAGAAGTTAAAAACTACTATTTTCCCAATCTAATTGATCAACCATTAGTTAGGCACTTTGCAGATTCCATGTGGCATTAAGGAATCTGATCCCCTGTTGGTTACGTACCTGTAACATAGCATCTTTCCACCTTCCATTGTTACAAAGGCAGCAAGCTAGTTCATAGTAAACACTTGCAGCTCCAACAACTCCTCTTTGTTCCATGTCCATGACTGCTGCAACTGCTTCATTTATTTTGCTTTGTTCCCAGAAAGCTCTTACAAGAACTAAATGCACAAATGAGGTACACTATCAGTTTTAAATGTACAAAATTAATCACATTAAACTTAAAATAATATTACCTTTGTAAGTTATTGCCCTCGGAGGTACTCCACTTTTTTGCATTTTTTCAAAAAACTTCTGGACAAAGTCATACTTCTTGGCTTTCAGCATGACCTTCAAATAGCACTCGTAGTAAGTATGGTAAGAAAACACACACACACAAACTGACATGAATTTTTTTTTTGAGGGAACAAACTGACAATATTGTTGTTCTCGTAAGACCAATGCTACAAACTTCAACCAACAAGACTGTTGTTAGTTTTGAATTTTCCAATTCATATACAACTTCAGCCGTGGGTTATATTGCCATGTCAGCATCACGTCACCCAAAATCACTCTAAAGTCTAAATTCATATCAAGGTTGAAAAGTGAACTCTATTGATAGTTAATGTTGAAAAGTAAATGGTTTCATAGCTGAGGGTTGAAAAACAGACTGAGCCCATGGTTTAGTGTTGAGTAAAATATATTTTCATCTTTATAGAATGAAAAAAAAAAAACCTCAGAGAAAAAGTATTGATTAGCTATTCAAAAGCTTACTTCCATTGCCAAACCAAATGATGCTCCTGTAGGTGACAAACCATTAATTCTCATTTGCTGGAACACCCAAAATACTCCTTTCCACTGCTGTGAAATAACACAGGCATTAAGCACCTGAGGAGAAATAAGAAAACATGAGCAAAGAAAAAAATTACTGCAAATAGGGAATAACGAAAGAAAAGCATAAAGTAAAGAAAAGGGCAGGAAGCTATTGTCACCGAGTTATAAATAAGAACATCTGGCTCCAAGGAAGGATCCCAATTTTTGCGCCGCATCTTCATTACTTTCTTTGAGGGTTTCTGCCTCATACACTCAATAATCTTGATTAACTCATTCAGCAGGCCAGCTCGACCAAGTGTAACAGCAATACTATGGTATGCAGGCATATCAGGATATATCTGAGCGTCTCCCTGATGTGAATTATGATTATGCCATCTAACTCGTGTGGCAGGGAATAATATAATTTAAATAAAGTCCAAGTATTTAATATTGTACAGCAAGAGAAGTACCCGCATAATGGTGAAAACTCTAAGTGATTCAGTTGCCCTCAATGATTTCCCGAGGATAGAAAGTAATTTCGTATACACAAACCTAGAATAAACAGTTGTATTAGTCGAGAGATTTAATATGGTGTACCATATCGAATTTTGCCACGTAAGTTTATCCGTTGTGCATGGGAGCCATGAAGTGAAAATGACAAAATAATAGTAACCTGCTTTTCCGATGCCTGTAGTTGTTTTCATTGTAAACCCACTCAGTAACAGATAGAGCCTGCCTCCAGTTTCCTCGTGCCTCAAGACCATTCAGTATTTTTAGTAGATTATCTTCATTATATAGGATATCCGCTTTTCTCATCATTCTAGTAAGCCTCCAATCACGCATAGTTAGGTCATCTTCATTCAGCCTAAAGGGGAAAGTTATTCAATGTTGTCTAAGCATGAGTAACGTTTTCTCATTGTACAAAACAATGAAAAAAGAAAAAAAATACTTTGATGAAATGAAACTTGGTATAGAGAAATAAAAGAATAAATATAAACATATTAAATTCTATATCAGAAGATCATATGTAAACACCTATTAGATGAAAACATGGTACTTCAGAATTATTGTCTTCCTCACTTCCCCTTATATGCGTGCTCCATGGAAGAAAAAACTACTTTTTACTTTTCCCATGTTTTGAGGTACAATGTCAAGCATGTAACAAAATGAACTAAGATTTAAGACTATATTTCAGCAGACAAATCTAATGACAGTATTTTTATGGAACAATTTTATAGCACTCACACATGATAATATGTGTTTTATATAGCCAGGAGAGATCTCAAAGATGAACCTGTATTAAGTTTTGCTTTACTGGCCAAAGTTCCAAGGTTCCTAAATATTCGAATAATAAAGTTTATGAAACTAATATGATAGTTTCCTGTCTACCAGTTTCTTGATTCCGCGAGCACTAGCAGTGACCATAATTTCCAGGAATCGACTATACAACTCAGCGTATTCGCCCATCTCTCATGTTCTTGAGAATGTGGCAACTTTAGCAGCAGCAACTCAACCGACATTGCAATGAATCAGAACTGAGTACAAAATCTTGGCATTGCAAGGATGTAAGAGCAGGAAACCAAGCATACCTCGTCACAAGCCACTCAATCCGCCTTTCCTCATCGCCCACATCCGCCTTCCAGTCGGCGCCGGGACGACTCTGCTTCCCCGGCACAGCCTCCGCCTCGAGGTCGTCGTCCAGGAGCCACCGGAACCCGTCGCCTCTCCTCGCAGCAAGCATATCCTTAAGGCCCTCGAGCCCCTCCCCATCGCCGAGGCCGCCCCCGCGGGTAGGCGCCACGCCGCGAGCGCCGCCGTCCCAAGGCCGCCCCATGAGCGCGCGGTACTCGGCGGCGGCCGCGCGGAAGCGTGCCTCCTCATCCTCCGTGTCAAGTTCCTCACCGCTCGGAGCGACCGCGGCTGCGGCGGTGTCCTTCCGTGCTCGGCGGAGGACCTTGTGTGCCTCCTTCTTGCGGAGGGCGTGGAGGATCTTTGGCGTCGGTGAGACGCCCTTGCGGAGGAGGCGGCGGCGGAGCGTCTCGGTGGTCGGGGCGGGGCGGGGCCTGCGGCTGGGCGGTGGGCTGGGTTTAGCACCGGGTTCTTGGAGGTCGAGGGAGAGGTGGAAGCGAGGAGGGGGCGCGGAGGGAACAGCCATGGCGGGCAGGGGATGTGATGCGATGGCGCGGGATAGGCCGGCTTCAGGAACAGAGCAGCCAGTCAGCCACTGGAGCGGTGGACAGTGTCTCGACTGTTCATCACCAAAAAAAATAGTATGTTTCTTAAATCTGTTTTCTAGTATGTCTAAAAAAAATCTGTTTTTCTAGTAATACATCAAAAAAATTTATATGTAACTCTGTATTAATTGTTTTGTCTTTTTACTCTCTTTAACCTTACGTCTCTATTACTTAGGAAGGCCTTCCTGAACTAGCAGGTTTCTTCACAAAACTCTATAGTGTGGATAGAAGCACACTTATGTTTTTTTTGGTTTCAATAAGACTCGTGACGAGCGAAACATTTGTGTATTAAATGCAAAATAAATGTTAAACTAATGAGTATATGCTCCATAGTAGGGGTGGAAAATTGATACATTATTTTCATTCCACCTACAACTCTACTGACACACTTTTTTACGATTGCTGACTTGTTGGTTGCCATCACCTCCTGTTGAGCAAGGTATGAAATTGGAAGAGTTTATTTAAACAAGTTAAGATTAAGGGAATTACACCAGCCACATCCTAGTACTTGATTAATAGGAGCATACCTATTACTCTGTGTGTTTCTTGCTTTCTACTAATCATGGCAAGTGACATGGAGATTTTTGAGCCATCCAGGTTGCATCTAAACATTCAGGACATCATTGGATACTTGTCTTCTTATAATGACAAGTCCTTTAATGCTAGAGAATATATAGATTGAGAGTTAAAAGTAGAGAATAAATTTGATGAGCATGATCTGTCTAAGGAAGAAAAGATTTATATTGCTTCCACTGTTTTGACTTAAAATACATTGCTTGAATAGAAACGTATTTATAGGCGGAACAAAGCTCCACAGTCTTGGCAAGACTTCAAACTTCTTTTTAGAGATGCTTTGATTCTGCATATCATGTTGTTAAATTTCTTGCCATATTAAACTACTTGAAACAGGATAGTAGGACGATTAAAGAATATTACCATGAGTTCAAAATTTGTATCATATTTGGTGGCTTTGATGGTTCTAAAGAAGATATCATGAATAGGTTCATGAGAGGGTTTAATTCTGAAATTAGAACAATGCTCGTTTCTATGACTAACCTTAAAAAGGGCAGCCCGGTGCACGTAGCTCCCGCTTGCGCAGGGTCCGGGGAAAGGTCCGACCACTTTGGGTCTTTTGTACGCAGCTTTTCCCTGCTCTACTATGACTAACCTTAAGCAGAACAATAATGATTTAGTTGAATACCCATCAAAGAAAGAAAAAGAAAAATGTACGTTTGTTTGTGCTGAAACCGAACATGTTGAATGAGGAGGCACAAGAGCTAATTGTGGCTTCATGTGAACATAATGATTTGGTGCTGAATTTATCCACTTCTCCTGCTAGTTTAGAGCATTCAACTAGCAATTATTAGTGGAATCTACTGCTGAATTTCCTTTGTTATAAGATGATTATAAGATTGTAGCTTGTGACAAAGAAGAATTGTGTGATCATGATTCATTTATACCTATGACACAACTATTGCACGCATGTTATAATTATGATCTTGAGGATACATATGCTGAAATAGCATGTGTTCATTGCATTGGTAATGAGGAAGAGGAGACGAAAATCATATCTTCTTTAAATTGTTTAGATTATATCGAATTTGATGTTTTTTGTGACCTGAATAGTTTAGTGACGAATTATTTCAGAAATCTGGTTTGTCATGTATTGATTATTATTCTTTTCATGCAGGAGGTAAATATGACAATAACAACACATTCTTGGTGCATCGAGTATATATTTGTTCAGATTTGAAAACACCACTAATGGCGTCCTCGAGTGATCGAATGATGACTTGCATTCATGCTAACAACACCATATCTAGTTTCTCTTTTATTGGTTATAAGTTGCATGTCAATTTTTAAGAAAGTGAGCAATGTTTGCTGTCATGTGCTATAGTGTAAGCTTCAGAATTATATTTGAAAGAACTTGATCAAATCTACAACTAAACTTCAATCATGATGTCAAACTGAGAAAATTTGCTGTCAAGAAGGGGAGAATGATGAGGACATCATCAGCTCAGATACGACGAACACTCCTCTACTAAACATGCAAGATTCAATCACAAAAGTTAGAATAAGACAAGCAATCTTATCAGTCAGCTCGTTTCTAATATCTTTTGTATATGGTTTTGAGAATAAAATGCTATCTAATAAACTAATTGTTTTCAGTTATCAGGGAGATGATGAGAAAGCAACTACAGAGGTGCTTGGGGATGTGGAGGGCCGGCTGGGGAGTGCAACTCAAGATGGAGGTCCAATTCAAGTCGGTTTCGAATATGTTTCGGAGTCCAGGATCAGTACGCACTAAAACGGAAGCCTAGCTTAGATACAGGCTCGAATTTGGACGTTCTTTATATTCGTGGAAAGCTAAGAAGATCACCTTTCTAATGGCAGTCTCATGCTAAAATTCATCCGGAGCCGTCAGGAATCGTCGAAACAAGTTGACGTTCAGAATCTGTCTCAGTGTTTTGTATCTCTTGTGTGCCCATTAGGAGGCTCCTCCAGGAGTCCTTGCACTATCCTAAAGTCTTTATAACAGTCGCCACCACACTATTAGAGTTTGGATTTTGTTTGATTGTAAGTTTAGCCATCGCTACTTCCGGATAGACGCGTGTTCGACTAGACCATTCGTTCTACTTGATTCGGAACCCCACCTTGATGATTTTGAGATCCTTGTTTATCTTGTTCTTGCTTGTTCTTGATTGCTTGCAGGAATTTATGGTTTGGTTGATTGCGCTTCACAAAATCGCGAACAACCGTTGGAGTTGGTGTATCGATCGCTAAAGCGCATCTTTTGCTAGTTGTAGTAGGGCCGTGAACATCTCTCCAATCCAGATCGAAGTTATCTCCTCTCTCTCACCGAAAGATCGACGCCAAACCCGAGCGGGTTCACATCACGTTTTAAACATAACTTTAATATAGTTTGAGCAGACCATGACGGGCATTAATCCAAACCTTTGTAGCGGCCATGACTGGCATTAATCCTTGAAAACCTTTGTAGAGAGTCTCATTATTGACACCAGAATTTGACAAGGTCATCATGTTTTTTTTGCCACCAAAAGTGAGGCATGTTTTGATGTTCAAATTTGACATTCATAACTAATTCCGGTTTGATCAGATGGTTGAATAATTAATTAGCTAAAGAATTAGCTAGCATAATTAGGATCGTGGTCGGGATATTTTAATGTTGAAAGGTGTAATCAAGGAGGCGTGATAAATATTGAGTCCTATATGTCAGACGGGTGATTGTGCGAGAAAATCTCATGAAAGGGTAATCTAAGGTTTTCATTATTTATCAAGCTTGATTAGCATCATGGCCCGAAATATTTTATTCTGGACTCCGGTGCATATACAAAGCAATAACAAATTGACCTGAAATCAGCGAGGAGAGATACGAGCTTGCATGTATGAAAACTAGAGAAACAAGCGCTCTCGGCCGCGCCCACAGGACTTTCATTGTTTAACACTAGAAAGTTGGGACCTTCTGTTTATTTTCTATTTGGGTTTGAAAAAAATCAAAAGGCGACTTTACGATTTTTCTTTTTGGGTTTGAAACAAATCAAAAGGTGACTTTACAAATCTTATGCAAGCTTAGTTGCCTAATGTAAAATTTACAGGAGCTATCCTGTCTACATGACACAATGTCACATCCGGCTTGCAGCCTCCCGGTTTCCTTCTTTTATATTCTCACTTTCTCTCGGAGGCGCATCGCGCGCGCGGGGGCGAGCCCCAGACGTGGCTCACGCCCCTCTGGCTTCGGGCCATGCGCACTGCAGCTAGTGGGCTGATGAGGAACGAAAGGCTCAGCAATGAGGTAGCGCACAGCCCAAAACAAAAACAGGTGGAGAGAAAAAAAGAAAATACATTCAAGTCTTTCGTTCCACCTGTTTCGTTTTGGGCTGTAATCACTAGATATTATGAATAAAATAAAAACCCGGTTCTTCTAAAAAAAAAACAATTTATCGTATCCGCTGGAACAATAAGAATCAGTGGCTGGAACAACGTATCATATTCTCTGGAACAATCCATCATGCCAGCTGGAACAAATCATCAAATAGCTGGAACAAATCATCAAATAGCTGGAACAATCGATCACATCAGCTGGAACAAAATCATCAAATTGATGGAACAATCGATCACAAAAGATGGAACAATTGATAACATAAGCTGGAACAAATCATCAAATCAGCTGGAACAAACCATCAATCAGCAGGAACAAGTGAAGCGAGGTGACGGAGGGGCGGGTGCAAGGCAGCACAGCATTCATGGCCGGGCGCAGCGGCGCGCCGACGGGGATGCGTGGCCGCGGCGGCTCGCGCGAGGGCGGGGAGGACGCTGGTCGAAGGGAAGTGAGGGAGGCGGCGTCGGGCAGGGCGGACGCCAGTGCGGAGGGAAGTGAGGGAGGCGGCGTCAGGCGAGGCAAACGCCGGCGCGGAGGGAAGGAGGGAGAGGCGAGCGGGGGCGGCACTTGGCAGGGCGGACGCGCTTGGTGAAGCAACGAGATGGTGGGCTCGCGTATGCAAGCCCGATGATTCCCGGCCGGGGACGCCTTGAGAATAAAATCTCCTCTCGCGCACCTTTCGTAAGCCACCCCGGGCTAAAAGCCTGGTCAACTCTCGCGGCCCACTACAACGGCCCACACAATGCTTTACTAGAGCTCACGTCGTAGAGTGCTCCGCCACCGCCGCCGCCTGGCCGCTGCAAGCGCCATTGCTTCTCCTCTCTTACGGTCTTACCTCCATGCTTTTCTGTCTTGTGCTCCCTCTTTTCTCTTCCACCCGAATGGCACCACCTATCTCATGCAATCAGGTCCTTTCCGTATGTGATTGCTACTGGGTACGGCTGCCATCGGCAAGCAATGAAGCTATAGAAACCAAATGTTCTAACCTATTAACTAGAATGTTCCAGCCCGTTCAATGGAATGTTCTAGCCTGTTAGTTAGAATGTTCCAGCTCGTTCAATGGAATGTTCTAGCCTGTTCATTGTGATGTTCTAGTCAATGAAGATAATTGTTCTAGCCAGTTGAAACAAATGTTCCATGGAGCAAAGAACAAGTAGTAGCCGCTGGTGCTTGAGAATCATTTCACTGGTTGGAAGGAGCAGCGGTGCATTGGGAGCCGGTTTGCAGCAGGACTGCGAGGGTAGAGTGGAGCACGAGGAGCAGCAAGAGGGATATTGAGAAGTAGACCATGTAGCTAGGCGTGACTCGATCGTGAGGAGGAAGCAACCGCCATGAGGAAGCAACTGAGCAAGGAGGGATGGTGCGCCAGAGCCGGTTTCCACTTGCGTAGGCACGTCCGATGGTTACCTCTTTCTCTCTGTATTCTCTGGACCGTTCTTTATATTTTTTTCTCTCTTAGCTTTGCCTCGTGCACCGGCCCATGACCTGACAAACCATAGAACATGAAAAAAATAGCCTGACACTAGTTGAGACAGCCCAGAGCGTCAAGAATAAAGCCTAACACCAGCGACACAGCCCATATCCGGAGAACATGAAGACTTCCAAAATCTTACGTGAGGGCAGGCTAACAGCACAAAAGAAAGTAGGCGACCGATCGAGATGACTTAGCTACGTGACGGGGCCAAACATGGGAACAACACGTAGGCAAGAATACGCGTGCTGGCATGGGAAAACTCCACCTTCCCAAAACAAGGAATCCTTCCGCTGTCATCTTTAGCCTATTACAAGCCGCTTGTGCAACTGGCCGAATAAAATATTCCTTGATTGGTTTAGGAGTGCACCTGGCCGAATAAAATATTTCTTGATTGGTTTCGGAAGGCTGATTAGATTATTTAAACATGAAGACATGCGTGAAGTACATGCAAGATGTCTACATGAAGAATATTTTTTTATTATCAAGTTTCATTAGCGTGTAGTCGGAATATTTTATTTACTAAGTTTTATATAGGAGTTGTTAGTTAAGTCGGTTTAGCCTCGAGACCTGGGGCACTTGGCAAAGCCTCTTATATACTCGGTAACAGGTTACACTCGACAAAGAGCCCACGGCAAAATTCGACCGGCTTGCCGAGTGTCCCTTTCCTGGCACTTGGCAAAAGAGGGTTTGCCGAACGCGGCACTCGGCAAACCTCCTGTTTGCCGAGTGCCCGACAAAATGCTCTCGGCAAACCCTGTGGCACTCGGCAAACGAGGGGTTTCCCGTAGTGCCCTATAAATCTAAAGGGTCGTGGCAACTTGTAAATATCTTGATCCATAAACAACTCTCAGTGCATCGTCAACGCTTCTCGATGGGTTCTTGTTTGATGCGCTACATCGGCTCCAATCTCGATGTGAGATAAAGATTTCGTCATCTTGTGATTATGAAGAGAGCTGCAACACTTGGATCTGATCTTCTAGCCAAATCAATGAGGTTGCTAGCTAGTTATCTCATATTTATACATACTCACTTTTAGTATTTTCTATAAGCTAGATCGTTCTGGTCTGCTTGATCCTGACGCGGGACTATCTCGGTTAACTCCAATCTTCTAAGTTATTTTCATGTTGATTACATCTGTCTAGCTGTTGGATTATGCTCATGGTTTCATTAGAGTGTCTAGCTGATGAATTATCTGGTTACAACCGTCGACAGCCGGTAGATACTCAATTATTTATTTTTTGCACCGGCAATTGGTTCATCGCCTCACTGCAATTCTACTATCTCTAGCTGATGGATCACCACATGTTCTATTTGCAAGTGTTGTATCGGATCAGCATTATATTTCTATTATTTGGCCAATGCGACATCATGACGTATATATCTTGTCAGTTAATGCGGGATTAAACTGACTGGCACGCCTTGTGCATGGCGCACAAAGAAATAACCGGGCAATGGTGATTTTTTTTTTTTTGCGTCAACACGCACATACATCGTTTCCTTTAATATTTTGAAGTTTTGAACATTTCAGTCTTCATGACCAAGTCTCAGTGGAACCATTGAAGTTTATATGATTTCACGATCGTTTTGTTCAAACAAGCTGAGGGGGTAGACGGACCGGTTCCTTGTTTGAATGACATAACTGATAAATTAAGGACAGTATTAGTAGGTAATGGACGTAAGTCGTCAGCTCACTCTGTCAGTAAGGACGTACGTGACAGGCTCTCTTGGCGGATTACTAGTCACCCACTGTTGAAAGATGCTTTGAGCAATTCGTTAGAGCACTGCCTGCAAAGTTACGGGGTTGACTTACGCGTATAGTTGAAATTATTCGAGCCAGAACAATATATTGTTCTCATCAGAAGACGTTTCATGCATGCAGACAACGACGGCCGAGAATGTTTCACGTTGACCCAGGAAAAAAAAAGAAATGATGGTTTATTTTCAATTAACCGAGGTGACGAAGTCGTTAGTACAGCCACCGATAGCACTATATATAGCACCACCCGCATGACCCCTGAACAGTACAGGGCAGCTGACAAGTAGCTAGCAGCTACTACATAACCTGCAACACAGAACACAAAGCCATGGAAGCACACCTCCTGCTCCAAGCCCTCATCATCTTCATCGTTGCCTTAATGGCGTTAGCCGACATCCCCAAGCGCTTCCTCGGGCCGAAGGCGAAGCACCCGCCGGGCCCGTGGAAGCTGCCGGTGATCGGCAGCATGCACCACCTAGTGAACGTGCTGCCGCACCGTGCCCTACGGGACCTTGCTCGCGTTCACGGACCTCTCATGATGCTCCAGCTCGGCGAGACCCCGCTCGTGGTCGTCTCGTCGAGGGAGATCGCGCGCCAAGTGCTCAAGACGCACGACGCCAACTTTGCCACCCGGCCCAAGCTTCTCAGCGGCGAGATCGTGCTCTACGGCTGGGCCGACATCCTCTTCTCGCCGTCCGGCGACTACTGGCGCAAGCTCCGGCAGCTTTGCGCCACCGAGGTCCTCAGCCTGAAGCGTGTCCTCACCTTCCGCCCCATTAGAGAACAAGAGGTGCGTACGCCCTAGCATTTCCAGTCAGTTGCCATTTTTTCCCTCTCACTAATTAATTCATATATATGCTTCATTTTCCTATAATAATTTGTAGATGGCGAGGCAAGTGGAGGAGATACGAGCTGCTGGGCGATCGACGCCGGTGGACCTTAGCGCTGTGTTCTACAACCTGGCGATCAGCATCGTGTCACGTGCATCCTTCGGGAATCAGCGGTGGAACGCCCAAGAGTTCCTGAAGGCGATCAAGGTCGGGGTCCCCTTGGCCAGCGGGTTCAAAATCCCTGACCTCTTCCCGACCTATCGACCCCTGCTCGCCGCCGTGACCGGCATGCGGCGCACCCTGGAGGATGTCCATAAGACGGTGGACGCCACACTGGAAGCGGTCATAGAAGAAAGGAAACGCGTCAGAGACGTCCAGATCAAGGCCGTGTCCGGCGCCGAGGAGAACCTAGTCGACGTTCTCATCGGCTTGCAAGAGAGGGACTCTTCTGGGCTCCATCTCAACAGAAACAGCATCAAAGCAATCATATTTGACATGTTCACAGCCGGAACAGGGACGCTGGCATCGTCGCTTGATTGGGGCATGTCGGAGCTCTTGCGGAACAAGCGAGTGATGAACAAACTCCAGCAAGAGATCCGAGAGGCGTTCCGAGGCAAATCGGACGTCACGGAGGTTGACATCCAGGCAAGCAGCCTCCCTTACCTGAAGCTCGTGATCAAAGAGATCCTCAGGATGCACCCGCCGGTTCCCCTCCTAGTGCCTCGGGAGAGCATCAGCGCATGTGAAATCGACGGCTACACGATTCCGGCGGCGGCCCGGGTCGTCGTGAATGCGTGGGCCATTGGAAGGGACCCAAAGTACTGGGATGATGCTGATGAGTTCAAGCCTGAGCGGTTTGAGGGCAACATGATGGACTACGCGGGGAGCAACTATGAGTACATACCGTTTGGTGCCGGACGAAGGATGTGCCCCGGCATCGCCTACGGCCTCCCTGTTTTGGAAATGGTGTTCGTGCAGCTCCTGTATCATTTCAATTGGTCCCTGCCGGAGAGCATCAGCGAGGTGGACATGACGGAGGCTCCTGGCCTCGGTGTTCGCCGTAAGTCGCCTCTCTTGCTCTGTGCCGCCCCGTTCGTTCCTGAAACTGGGTATCAAGTACCTTTATAAGCTATATATATGCCGTATATGTATAAGTAAACAATAACTTTTCACATGTCCATATGTGTTCAATTGCTTTGTAAGTTAATTACTAAGAAATCTTCAGTTGTATTCTCCAAAGGCCGAAACTGGTATCTGCTGCTTGTGCCAAAATGTCTTCTCGTTACAAAATAAAAAAATACTAAAAGATAAAGGTTTCTTGATGTAATAATAGGACACCGCTGCTTCTCGCAATGTTGATTCTGGGACATGCTACGGATAGAGGAAATTATTGACAATCTTATTATTGGGATTATGGCACACCGAAGAAATAGTAACTGTGCTTGCTGAAATATAGTAACTTACATTCGTTTCAAAAACGGCATTGGAATGATACTGTTGAGAGTGAAGTTACGAGCTGTGCCTTCGGGGGAAGGCACGACCATCACCACCTATCAAACTGAATCACCTGCTCTCACTCTTCACCCACTCAACTAGGTCCCATTTGGACGCATCAGCAGGAGGGAATCAAAGGGTGGAGGGGAGATAGGGTAGCTGTTCTAGCTGCCTAGCTGGCATAGCTTACAACAGATCAATTTCATACTCTTGCTTCAGTTTTTTTTTTTTTGATGAAATACTCTTGCTACAGTTAAACCATCAATCCGATAATTCATCCAACCCAGCACTAATGTCCCGAAGTTCCATGTAGTGATTTAAAGTTTCTTTAACTCTTTGCGCAATTTCAAAATGGTCTTTACCAACGATTTGAGGTTGTAACATAGTTGAGATTGAATCTAAAGGATGAGCCGTGGGATAAATATGCATGGAAGCTAATCCTCTGGAATACATGCGTCCAAATGTGCAAATATTGTGTTAGGAGCATGGATCCATAACACATAATTAAGTGCTTGGCGGCGGCGGTTCAGATGATTGTCTGGTCAGGGCCTCCATCCGATCGATCGTGAGGAAGAGGCGAAGAGCCAGGGGCAACAACTGTGCCTCTACTTAGGCTGATTGGCTGAATTGGAGGCCAAAAACGGGCCAATTTTGCTATTGGGTCGCGGTGAGTAGAGACATGTGCTGTCCACAGATGGGCCTTCTTTGGTAGAATTGAGTGCAACTTGTTTTTCTTTTGTTTTTATGTATACACACAAAATATCACATATACGTTTTTTTTGTCAACAAGAATAGGTATTCAAATGAACACCCTTGAACAGATCTGAGAGAAGATTGTGGATGCTACTGTACCTATCTTAGAGCATCTCCAAGAGTACTGAGGCTCTTGTAACCACTAGCCTACTGGCTCTTTCGCGACTAAATATAACGATACGATTTAACAAATATGCATGTTGAGGACATCACTCCTTCGGATGCACACAACACTCCTCCACATGACATTGAAGGTCCTATAACTAGAGCTCGCGCGCGACAATTAAATTTAGAGGTGAGCTCGTTCCTAAGTACTTATTTATTTGATTTTGAGAATAGATTGCTATCTAATGAATGTATTATGATTAGGAACTATGGAGAGGATCAAGGGATGGGTGGAGAGGAGCTTGGAGGCGGAGAAGACCAGCAAGGACGTCCAAGTCAAGTTAGAGACCCAAGTGAAGTCGATTTCGGTTCTGTTTCGAAGTCCAGGAGCAGTCTGTACTAAAACGGCCGCCCAGGTCGCATACGGGCTCCGTTTTGGGCGAACCAGATATGGATAGAAAGATAATTCGACCACCTTTCCAATGGCACCGGTTTCAAGTCCAAATTCGTCCAGAGTCGTCAGGAATCGTCGAAATAAGTGGACGTCCAGAATCTGTCTTGACGCTGTGACGCCGTCTTTGGCCTTTGGGCTTTGTATCTTGTGTAAGCCCATTAGGGATGTGTCCAGGGGATGTTGCACGCCCCTTAGACTATATTTACAGCCGCCGGCGCATGAGTTAGGGTTGGGTTTTGCTTAGATTAATCTGTCATTGAACAGTTTCGCCGCTGTCGGTTTGTGAGACCCCAACTTCGTGAGATTAAGTTGTCATCCGCAATTTGGTTGCAATCTTCTTTGTTCTTGCTTGTGTTCTTCGATTCGCTTGCAGGGATAAACCTTCTGGGCGAGGTCAACCGTGCAACGCCGGTTGATAACCAGAGAAGACGTGGTGCTGCGATTGCGGGGTTTCGGACGTGTTGTTCGGAAGCCGGATCGACGTGTGTCACATCTTCGACCTAATCGTCGTTTACCACCGAACCTTTCGGAAGATCGGGCACCCTAGTCCACATCATTTGGTATCAGAGCTGGGCCCTTGTTTAAGGGGTGGGAATGATGAGGACATCCTCCACTATTACCCGCTGGCAAAGACGCAACAAAGGGTGATGGCCCAGTTGTAGTCGGGCGGCGACCGTGTGAGCCTCTGAATAATCCCACCTTGCTTAGCTTGGGAGGAGGAAGCCACCTTAAAAGGGAGAGCCACCCTTGCCCTATTGGACTAGTCTTTTGGGGTGATTGGGCCATTCCCCGAGGGGTGCGCCGGAGTACGGTGCTAAGGTTGCCGAGGTTCAGGTCGGACTCCTGAGGCCGGATCGGTGTGTCGTAATTTCGGCTGTCGGTGCTAAGATTGCGAGATTCGGAGAATCCGGATCGGTGTGTCGGGCTTTTCATCCTACCCCACCTGGGCCGGACTCATCATGTTCTCTCCAACCTCCGATGAGGGACGCTAAACGTTGTAGAAGATGCAAGATCCAACGTATTAGAACTCATTGTCAAGATCTATTTCTATGAACAAGAATCGGCAATATCTCCATCGGTTAGAAGAGATGAAGATCTCATCTCACGAGCCCTTCATCGTGGTCAGATCGAGCCACGAGAAAATACAGAAGGGGGCGGAGAACCTTATTCCACGGTCGCAACATCGTCTTCCCTCTCCGCTGCCATCAGGACACATAAGTCTCCGTATCGCCTTTGTGAGAAGGATGTCGTCATCGTCGATGCCGTTGCAACCTTTTGCCGGAATAGTCATGGGGAAACCAACAATGCTCAACATGCTCAAAGAGGGGAAGGAAACACCAAAACTCTGTTAACGAATAATTCGGCATGAAAAAACCTAAAGATGGGACCCGCTCTCTCTAGCCACCCGCAAAAAATTAACGAAATTAATTTTTATTAGCCAATGGCAAATTTATGCAGATTAATTTTTCCCTCTCAAGTGCATCAATTTGAATTATTTAGAGGTACTATATGTTGTATATCATGCTAGACACGGTTGTTCTAATATAACCCATTTTTGTGCCAGTTGCATTATAAACCATCTATAAAATACTATTTAAATTGCATAAGCGTCATAAAAAACTTGCACCCTTTCAAAATTGTAATTTAAATGAGAGTGGCCATCAATTTATTTGTAACCCCAAGAATGAGCATGTTTCACATATTATAGTGTATTGTGCTCCTTTAGATATTGAACTAATATTTTTGTTAAATCTCTCTTTTTTTTTTGGCGAAGGTTTGTTCAATATCTTTGTGGCAAGCTCTCTTCTTTAAATAATATTAACATAGTTATTTTTAATTTAATTATTACCTTAGGTTCTTAGCCATTGCTGAAGATGGCGACAGTTATACTAATGATAAATCTGAAAATCTTAACTTGCATGGATCTGTATATGCAATTCTTATTTTCACAGGGATATTGGAAATTGCACTTACCTTACAAGTGAATTGTGTATCTTAATTAATTTTTTCATGCAATTTTCATGGTATAAGAAGTGAAAAATCAGTATTTCTCCTTAACATATTTAAAATATTCTTTTCTGCTTATTTATGATGCAGTGACAACATACATACCTTTTGCAGGATCATTTAGAGGTACATGAGGGTGAGGCTGTGGGAATCACGTCGGTGATTTCCCTGCTTCACCAAAGCTTTGATTGCGTGCCAGACTTCCACGGTTATTTGTGTAGTCCCTTCATCTTCTTCTATTTTCACTCATTTTGCTTTAGCAGTGGCTCTTGTTAAGCTACATCCTGATCCCCTACATTCGATTTGCTTGATGTTTCTTGTTGGTGTAGGGATTGCTCTCAAATCGATATGAGGAGATGATGACAGATTGTTAAATTCGACGATGTGGTTCATAACCATTGCTTGCAGTTCGGAGCTAGCTGGTCTCTCCTTATTTCTGCCTTTTTGTTGGCTAGGAATTGTTATGACTTGGATGGGTTATAAAATACATATAGTTGATTCATTTCAAATTGTGATCATTTGTCGCATTTCTGATTGCATCATTCTTGTCAGTTTAAAAATCTGAAATAATCCTGGCTATTGTTCTTTGTGGGTTCAGAGCGTAGTTAGTAATGGCTAGTGTCATGATTAGTAACTTATATACTCCGTTTCAATTTGAGCAGGTTGGAGCCTATTTTGGTGGAGGTGCTTTGGTGTTCTTTGTGTCATCTGCAGTGGCATATTCAATAATCTTTAAAACAATCTTCCAAAATGAACCAGTGACATATTTTGAAATATTTGTATTGATAACTGAACATTTTGTTTTCAATAATTAGACACATATATACTAGCAATTATAATGGTCATATTGTGAATTTCGATGTCAGTGTATAATTCTTTGTTGTCTGTTTCACCTAAATTGATGTTAATTAATTATTGCAACAGGGTGTGTCATCATGTTAATTACAGTTTTACATCTTCTGGAATTCCATTTTTTCTCCTGTAACGAAACAATATATGGTACTAAATTCATCAGTATCATCACACAACGTACCGAGTCTATGACTTGAACTCATGTGTGTTAGTTCTACCACCAGGAACCTAACTAGCTGAGTTATGCTCGGTTTGGGATGTACCGTTAAACTGGCCTAATAATATCCGTCGGCGGAAGAGTGGACAAGAATGCTCTGCTGCCGAGGTTTCGAGGTTCAGATTTGTTTGCTTTATTCTTTTTCTTTTTCTTTTGTACTCGCTATAGTTTGTGGGCGTGTCTTCTTCTCAAGTGACTGAGATTTTGCTAATCTACTGTCACTTTTTCAACCATTGGATATGGATCACACCGTACAGATCTTCATGTCGTCCATCAATCTTAATCATAAAAAAGATGTTCTGCCAAAAAATAAAATTGTTCCAGCTTCAACAAAATCTTATTCCAGCTTCAGTGAAACAATGTTCCCTGCATGCATTTATTTGTTCGGTAGAATGTGACCAAGAAGTACGTTACATTTTAATCATCTACGAACTAAATTTTCCAGCTTCACAAAAGAAATGTTCCACATATACATTTTGTTTATTCCGAATATGTGGTCTCATTCACATGAGAAGGGGCAATCATATAGTTTATTGGCTTTCAACTTAAGACGAGGTCTAAAGAAATACCTTTAACCAAGGCAAATAAATAAATTTCATGTCATGATTACTTCAAGCATACCTCGAAGAATCATAGCAACTGAAAGCTCATTGATAGAAAAATGGTCACTGCTAGGAGGTCAACTCTTTGTTTATTATAAGAAACTAGCAGATCTACTATTTCGATCAGGCAGAGAGGAGACTAATAAGTTGCTCGCTGGTAGTAGATGATGTGAGAACAATAATTAGAGTTGTGGGCTGGGTTGACTTTCTTCAATGATACAGATCTTCTTAGACTCGAAAAGAAGGCAGTCACGTACAGCTTGTTTGGTTTTACTATAAAGAAAAGGCGGACCATCTTGGTTTGCATCATAAAATGCTGGCATTCCGTCACGGTTTGCTCTGCATAGTGCTCCTGCTAGCCAATATCTCCTGGACGAATTCATTCCGAGAAAACGGCACGAGCTAGCAAGGGGGTTTGGGTATTAGGGACCTCAGACTTAGTGGTATGGCCCTACGCATGCGTTGGAATTGGCTAGCAAGGGCAGAGCCAGACAAAACATGGGCCTGCTTGCCAGTCTCCACGAATGCCACGGCGCAAGCTTTTGTTTGATACTTCTATCTCAGTGGAAGTGGGGAATGGTAGCACCACACTGTTTTGGCGGGATAATTGGAGCAATGGCAATTCGCTTATCTCCCTTGCGCCCAACTTGGTCGCGGGTGTCTCAACTAGAACCCAAAATGCTCGTCTCTTCTGCGACGCCGTCGTAGATAGGCGTTGGATCAAAGATTTCAAAGGACCGCCAACAGTGCAAGTTATTCTGGAGGTTTTTAAAGTTTTGCGGCTTATCTCTGAGATTATGCCCCTGTCAACCGAGCCAGACAAATTCCGTTGGAAATGGACGGCGGATGGTCGTTTCACTGCGGCTAGTGCGTATAACGCTTTCTTTATTGGCCAATCAGAGGTGTTGGGTGCCCGCTTGTTATGGAAAACAAAAGCTCCGAACAAATGCCGATTTTTCTTCTGGCTCGTGTTGCTTGGTCGCAACTGGACGTCTAACAAGTTACTCCGCCATCGTATGCGGGAGGATGACACGTGCGCACTTTGCGCTCAAGAGTCGGAAACACTTGACCACCTCCTCCTACATTGTGTGCATGCGAGGGAAACTTGGTTCCGTGTCTTGCAGCGCATCGGGATGCCACACATCTCCCCTTCCTCCCAAGCACCACCTTTTGTTGATTGGTGGTTGTGGTCGCGCAAAAGAGTTCCCAAGCTTCTTAGGAAGGGTTTCGACACTCTTGTTGTTTTGGTCGCATGGAGGCTCTGGAAAGAGCGGAATAGCAGGGTCTTCGATTTCCAAGCGCTGCAACCGGTCGCTTTGGCTCAAGAGATAATCGATGAGGCTTCGGTCTGGGCGTCGGCGGGCTTCTCCAAGTTGAAGGACCTTGTTTTCCCTCGAAGGCTTTAAGGGCTTAGTAGTCGCGTAGGTTCTTAGTTCACATCCCCCCCGGGGTGTACCCACTACAAGAGATCAGGTCTTCTGCGACGTCAGAAAAATTAGATTTTATGTCAGGATGAACAATCTGCGACGCCAGCACGACGAAACTGCATTCGTCGCTCATTGCATGTTTAGAATCATGTTCTACGACGAACACACATTTTTTACGTCGTAAATCTTTACGACGTTTGTTCTATTGCCGCGTCGTAAATACAATTTGGCCCATTACCAACCAGCCTTCAATGGGCCAAGCCCATTTATGGGCCCTTTCCATTTTTGTTTTTTAACAGGCCAATTTTTACCAAGTATGGGCTAAATTATATAGGCCCTGGTATTTTCTTAGCCTTTTTAGTAATTTTCATATAGGCCAATTTAGCATGCCACACAGCCCAAGATCAAATTTAGTCCATTTACACAGAAAGTCATACAGCCCACAGATCATATTCATCACACGGCCCACAGAATAACATCCATCACACAGCCCACAATATTATCAGGTTCAATAGACAGCCCACAATATTACCAGCTCAACATACAATACCCAGCAGGCTGAACCCACAGTTCAGTCTCAACATACACTCCAACATCACAGGTTTAACATACAACCAGCACCAACATATACAAAGTTAACCTAAGTCAAGCATCAGCAAGTTCTGATTACATACAGAAACTGATCAGCCAATCACCAACCAAAAAATACTCCGATCAAGCCAATCACCAGCAAAAGATCACCAAACAGATGCAATCAAGGTCATGCTCTAAGTCAAGCATCACCTACTCCTCGTCATCGTCGAGACCGAACGCACGACGCAGAGCATCATTGGTCGCCTTGGATTGCTTCTTCATTCGTTCCAACTCTGCTTCCATGGCTTTGAATTTTTCTCGAAGTTCTGCAGATCCTTGCTTATCTGCCTGGAGTTCACGTACTTGAGCCTCAAGTTCACGTACACGCGCTTGATCAACAGCCTTGGCATTTCTTTTGGGCATTGCTGTCTTGATGCCAACATTTTGAAGAAATTTTCTTGACGGCAACACTTGAGCAACCGCTTCTGCGGGAGTCTTGGGTGCTTGCCCTTCTTGTGCAGGTTCATCGACAATGGCCTCCATTTGCACCTAACAATAGCAAGAAAACAACATAAGCCATAATGAAATAAACATTAATAACAGTGATAAAAATGTACAATGTCCCCAACACTAACTGAAATGAATGGATTAGTAATGGTCACATGTCATTTTAACTGAAATGAATGGATTATTTGCTTTAATTGGTTGTTCTGAACATAAGTCATTGTGCAACTATACTTTTTTTCCAGCTTACACACTACCGAGCTGATTTTTTTAATATTCTGAACATATGGCAAGCACTAAGTTTGCACAAAAAAGTTCTCTATACATAGACCATCAAGAATTATCTGTACTAAGCTACTAATACCACAGATCAAACCAGGCTCTGTTGTTGGCAAAGCATTCACAAAACACAATAAGACAACATGGTACTCCTAAAGAATATTGAAACTTCAATCTGATCCAACAAAACAACATTCTACCAAAGCTTCATCACAGCAACATTCTACCGGTCACATTCACCCAACCTTCCATTTCCATCATCACCAGCCAAAAAACTGACATGTTGTGTTAGGTCCTTAGAGGTTGCATCCATCAACACTGACATGTTGTGTTAGGTTAGAAGCATATCCATCTGGGAATTTCACACTCCTTAAAAATTCACAAAATGCAACCTTTTGATCTTTGGTCATTGTATAGGGGGCATGTGGGCACGTGTATGAATCTCCATCACGTCTCAGGTGCAAACTTTTTCTTATGCCCATGTCTTCCAAATCAAGCCTTGCACTGGTATTGTCCTTTGTCTTCCCAACAATGCCGAGAAATGTAGCAAGGAAATAGTCACATATGTTTTTTTCAATGTGCATTACATCAAGATTATGCCGGAGCTTTAAACTTGACCAATAAGGCAAATCAAACAAGATCGACCTCCTCTTCCAACATTGACCATCTGCTGCCCTCTTTCTCTTTTTGCTTTCAGGATGCTTGCCTGGTCTAACATGCTTGACACTCTCCAACTGCTGCATCAACTCATCGGTGCTGAATTCCTCTGGCTTGTCTCGTTTTTCAATTTGACCATCATAGCATTTCATTCTCCTCCATGAATGTTCCTTCGGAAGGAAACGACGGTGGCCAATATAACATATTTTATTCCTTATTCTTCTGGAACAAGGGTCCTTGTCACAATGCACACAAGCATAATAGCCTTTTACGACTCTACCTGACAGTACGCCCAAAGCTGGAAGATCATGAATGCACCATATCACTGCAGCATGTAGATCAAACGTTGTATCACTCAATGCATCATAAGTTGGGACACCTTTCCAAAGTTCTAGCAACTCTTCAACTAGTGGCTCCAAAAAGAGATCAAAATCTTTTGCAGGGCACTCGTTGGGACCAGGGATGAGTAGGGCCATCATGAAGTTGGACTGCTCCATACATTCCCACGGAGCAAAGTTGTAAGGCATAACGAATACCGGCCAGACGCTATGCGTGGAGCTCATGTTGCCAAATGGATTAAAACCATCCGTAGCAAGACCAAGTCTGATGTTCCTCGCATCATTTGCAAACCAATCATAGGTTCTATCAAAATCTTTCCATGCCTCACCATCAGCTGGATGGCTTAGCTCATTCACAACTGGTTGCCTCTTCAACTTGTGCCATTGTGCCCCTTCTGCTATTTTTTTGGAGCTGAACATCCTCTTGAGCCTCGGAATCAATGGAAAATGCCGCAATACCTTATGAGGAATTCGCTTCTTTGCATCTGGATCTTTCCATCTTGATGCACTACAAACTGGGCATTGATCAAGTTTTTCATACTTCTTTCTAAACAAGACACAATTATTCGGGCATACGTGGATTGAGTCATATCCTAGTCCCAAAGCACGAATAACCTTCTTTGCTTCATCATAAGATTCAGGAAGGGAACAATGAGGGAACGCAGTTGATAAAAACTTCAATAGTGCTGTGAATCCAACATTGCTAATTCGATAAAATGACTTTATATGAAGTAGCTTCACCACAAAAGAAAATCTTGTAAATGGTGCATCGGGGTAAAGTTCCTTCTCCATCTCTTCTATTATAGCTGCAAAAATAGATTTCTCACCATTAAGTTTTTCAGCGGTGCACGATTCCTCAACCATATCAGGAATTCTGTTATCAGGGTCTTCCTCATCCTCATTTATGCCATCATCCTCACTCAAACCAGCATGCTCATCCACACGGCCTGCATTTCCTTCCATTCTGGCATCCAACGGTTCTCCATGATATACCCACCTAGTGTACGTGCTGGCCATATGATGCATAATTAAGTGATCGTGCACAATGCCTTTACGATGACGAATCCGATTCAAGCACCTACGGCAAGGACAAAATATCTCTTCATTCTCACCAAATCTTTGTGAAACAAAACTCATGAATTCCCGAACTCCATCCAGATGTGGCTTGCTAAACAGCCTAGAATTTATCCAACTCCCTCTGTCCATCTGCAAAAAGTTGAAAAAGACAAAATTGTTCAGCATGGGTGTGTATATATATATATCTATGCAAAATGACAATCTCAAGCATTATGCCAAAATTATAGTGGGCTGGCAGCTATATGAGCTGGTTCCTTGACATTATCAATACATGACATTGAAATCACAAATAATTTTTTAGACCAAAGGCATTCGCCCTGCTTATCGAAAGCAAAAAGTGTACCAGCTTTTACAGACAATTGGTTCAACACCACGCCACATTCGGCTGGTTTTGAGGCTCAAAAACTGAGCAGCGTCTGCCCTCTACTACTCAATTGCTACAGAAAAGCTAGTTAGCAAGCACAGTTGCACGTTACAGGAAATCACAAATATCAACACAATCATACTAATTCTGTGGAGTTTTACTACCAGTAGTATGCTATTCTGAAATCCAAGTCACACGGAAATGCTGATTCTGGTTTTACTTCTTTCTCTATTCAGTTTTACTAAGTGTTTCTCACGGCTTCAACTATTAGCATTATTTCCAGCTTGTTTTGTATGCTTATTTGGTCAAGCTAATGACATATGCACACATAATTGTCCATACCTTGATTGCTACTGTCACGACGTTGAGGGCGAAGCCCGGTGGCGACTGGCGGGGCTGCTCTCACGACGACGCCGTGCGGCTGGACGGCGGAGCAGCCTGGCACGGAGGCGGCGGCGGCCCTGTGGCGCGGCGTGCGACGGCGGATGGCGCACGGAGGCTGCCGCGCGCGACGGCCTATGGTGCAGGGCGGCTGACACGCACGACGGCGGATGGCGCACGGCGGCGGCAGCGCGCAACGGCGGATGGCGCACGGCGGCGGCAGCGCGCAACAGGGGACTGCTGCCCTGCGGCGCGAGCAGCAATCAGATGCGGGATTCGTCGCCCTGCTGCGCGCATCGACCAAGTGTAGCTCGGTGACAAACCCGTACATTATCTGTTAAAAACAATGGCGTCCATCAATAACCACAGAACGCAGGGAGCTTCAGTGGTAAAAGTTTGCGTTAACGGGCTGCTGGTCGTGCCTTCGATTCCTGCCTGAAGCGTTTTTCTTTTTCCTTTTCTACAGCCGAAGTGGTAGCGGAAAAATTAAGGCCCAGCCCAGTTGTGACGGGCTTCAGTTGTTTGCAGGCCATCTATAGTATATTTTTTTATTTTCTTACACTAGACACTACAAGCAGGATCCACATCTTCCTCTTTATCTACTCTTTCTTTATAAGTGCAACCAACTAAGAGTATTTCTCTGCCCTCACGTTGAGCCACATCATCATTTTTGTTTCCACCATCAGATCGTGACCTTTGAATCTTATCTAGCCGTTCGTTCAAGCTCACTCTTCGTTAGCACCATCTTCCTGTGCTTCCCACATGGAGCCGGCCATAAATCCCCCACCGCAAACGGACCTCCATTACATCCGTTTCCGCTTCTAAAACTTTCAGCAACGCCAATGCGTTATGCGGGCATCTTTTTCTGCCATAACTGCTCGCATCCACTGGCATGAAAGGATTAATCAGGTAGGCCTATGAATCATCAACGCCAATGCGTTATGCGTGCACCTTCATCTGCCGTAACTGCCCTCATCCACGGGTATAGATAGCTGCAGCAACGACACTTGATTCTCAGTCCTTCCCTCACCTACGGATCAAGCTGTAGTCCTCAACGTCAGCGCGCCAACCATTCTTCCTTCAAGCCAACTGTTGTCTGGCGCCTGTGGCTACCCATGCTTCATCTCAATCAAAGGTGCCCCCTCTGCACACCAACGATAACACTCTGCTACGATATGTCTTCCTCCGGTATGCAGGCCATGTGTTTGAAGAAATGTCCGATCAGTCATATTGTTGTCTGAAGCAGGTCGTCATTTTTTCCCCACCTTGATCTCCTTGCTTTCACAGCTCCTCGGCACATAAATTATAATAATACCTCGACTAAAGTACAGTTTTTGTCTGATGCAAGGTTTCATACTTCCATTCATGCTAATGTTTTTTTTTTTGCGAGACATGCTAATGTTTTATGATTTTTACATTCTGCACTTATGATTGGTCGTGTGTTATTCCGTTTAATAAAATATTCTTCAGTGAATCAAGTAAAAATCCCTCTCAATTATGCTACTACCTCCGTCCCATAATAGTTGTCGCTGTTGACTTTTGATCACCACGTTTGACCGTTTGTCTTATTTAAATTTTTTATAAAGATTAAAACAAATATGTCATGATTAAACTAATACTGATGAAAAAACATGTGATGAAGAAATAACTAATGTTTGCACAAAAAATTCAAATAAGACGAATGGTCAAACGTGACAACCAAAAGTCAAAAGCGACAACTATTTTGGGACGGAGGTAGTAATGTTTTGTCTTGAAATATTTTTCGCTCTAAATTGCTTATCTTATACAATTTTGTTCTGTTGGCCTACAAGAAAGATACGTACTCGAACTCATGCCATTCAAGTTTAGTACTGGTGGCATCCATAAACAATGTGACAATTCAATCATTTATTGGTCTTCATGTCACTTAAACTTCATATAAAATTCCTATAAAAAAAACTTCATACAAAAATGCAGCTAATCAAACTGCAGAACGTTGTTGGCATCATTTGTAAGAGATGAATACTTGACCACTCAAATTCAAACTTGGTCACGACACAACAGTCATCAATATTTTCTGACAATGTTCATCAATCTTCTATTATGCCACATTGCCACTGCAAATTATAGCTCCATCCATTGCATGTCCGCAGCAACGTGCGGGGAATTCACCTAGTTATTTATATATACTGAACATCACAAGTGGGACCCACAATCTAAACATTATGTGCGGGACCATATTTTTCTTATCATTACTAACACTAAACATTACATGCGGGATCCATAATAAGTGAAAAAACACTTGTGCTGAAATTCAAAGTTACGACGATTTATCATTAGCAAATGTTCGTCATAATATAGCTTTGTCTTTGTTTACGACGATTTCTATTTGGTTTTTACGACGCACGTATAATCTTCGTCACAAAATTCGCTGGTAATATATGAGTCGTCGTAAAATAGAGTATCTAGCGACGTTTTGATCAATCGTCACTCCAGAATCGTCGTAGAAGGCCAGATTTCTTGTAGTGACCCCAGGGGCTTCTTTTGGCTTCCTTGGTTGCGTGTGTTTAGTTCTTGTGTCTCTCTTGTAATGTTTGTAATCGGTCGTCTTGTACTTTACTCTCTTCTTCTTAATGAAAAGCGTGCTCCGCACGTTATACAAAAAAAGCTAGTCCTGCAAGCATACCGGACTGGATGAATCTTTCAACCAAACACGCTGTATAGTGGATGACCGTTTCAACTGTTGAGTTGGCCAAACGAAAATTGAGGGTGTAGGTTAGAAAATGTCATAGCATCTGACCATTGACCTGGAGAAGATAAGGCAAGTTGCGGGTACTACACTGCTCGCCGACTGCCTTAACGCTGCCACCTTCTATGATGTGAGTTCCCTGCCACATGATCCACTTTCCTTCCTCCCACCCATCGCTGAAACCTAGCAGCCGCCATAGTGTGCCCTCTGCTCAATTCGTCGGATTGATGTTCGGTGAGGAAGTTACTCAAACTAGGCATTTATTCCTCAAAAACGATATATCTGTTGCCAAATTTTCATTTCATCTATTGTATTCCCATGTGTGATTGAAACATGATGTCATATAAGGGATTGAAATTCTTTTGCAATGGAAAATCAAAAATTGTGACAAAAATATGTCCGTCTTCAAAAGAGTACCGAGAATTCTGCACTGTCAAATAGCTGTGCTGATTTTGGAGTGCCACATGATTGGATGATGGCCTGGATATATGATGTTTTACTTTAAACTTCTCATACAAAAAATGGATACTTGGAAGAGCATATTTCGAGCATGCGTACCTCCTTAGGAGTCAAAGCAAATAAAAGCTCATAGAGGGAACAAAAAAAGGTCAATGCCATCAGATCAAGTCTCCCAAGTACAGTACATACGTACATAGAAAGGCGGCTATGTTTCTCAACGGTGGTAGATAAAGAGAGCAATAAATACATTGAGTTGCGGGCGGGGTTAGGGTAGACTTTCTTTCAATGATATAAGATTTCTTTAGAGCCAAAAGATAGCTCAAGCACATAATGGATGACCGTTTCGACTGCCTAAGTCGAGCGAACAGAAATTGTGGGTGCAAGTGTAGAAAATGTACAAGCCGTAGCATGTCACCGTTGACCTCCCGGAGGAGCTGTACTGCAGTCGGTGATAGTGACATGAGTACCCATCAATATATACCATCATAGGGGTGTAGTAGCACTCACACAGGCTAAAACAACATACATGCACACTGCAGAGCGTGAAGAAGCTCTATACACACTTTGCACGAGGCTGGTCTTCACAAAAAAACCAGCCATGGACGGCAAGCACATGTACCAGTTCCTCCTCGTCTCTGTCCTCACCATCGTGCTAATCCGGATCTTGAGGGCCGTTCTGATGAGGCCAAAGGAGAGGTTTCCACCGGGCCCGTGGAAGCTGCCGATCATCGGCAGCATGCACCACCTGGTGAACGTGCTCCCGCACCGCGCCCTGAGGGACCTCGCTCGCCGCCACGGCCCGCTCATGATGCTCCAGCTCGGCGAGACGCCGCTCGTCGTCGTGTCGTCCAGGGAGATGGCACGCCACGTGCTCAAGACGCACGACGCCAACTTCGCCACCCGCCCCAAGCTCCTCGGCGGCGAGATTGTCCTCTACGGCTTCGCCGACATAACCTTCTCCCCGTCCGGCGAATATTGGCGCAAGCTCCGGCAGCTTTGCGCCTCCGAGATCCTCAGCGCCAAGCGCGTGCTCACGTTTCGCCACATCAGGGAGCAAGAGGTGATGAGTGTTCCGGATCAGCTTTATCATTGGTGGAGTAAATTACTAATATAATTAAGTTGATCGTCTGAACTATTTGTTTTACTTCCCGGTGTGATTATTTATAGATGGCGAGTGGGGTGGAAATGATACGAGCGGCCGGGCCATCAACGCCGGTGGACCTTAGCGCGATGTTCCACGACCTGGCGAACAGGATCGTCGCACGGGCATCATTTGGGAACGTGCAGAGCAACGCCGAGGAGTTCCTATCGGCGCTCAAGGCCGGGGTTACTCTGACGAGCGGGTTCAAAATCCCTGACCTGTTCCCGACATGGCGACCCGTGCTCGCCGCGGTTACCGGCATGCGCCGCGCACTAGAGGACGTCCACCGGACGGTGGACTCCACCCTTGAGGAGATGATAGAGGAGAGGAGAAAGGTCCGGGACGACAAGGCCAGGAGCGGCACCGTCGCCACCGAGGAGAACCTGGTCGACGTGCTGATCGATTTGCAAGAGAGAGGTGGCCACGGGTTCGATCTCAACAAAAACAGCATCAAGGCTGTCATATTTGACATGTTCACCGCCGGTACCGGGACGCTGGCATCGGCGCTCAGCTGGGGCGTGTCGGAGCTGATGCGAAACGAGAGAGTCATGGACAAGCTGCAGGGCGAGATCCGGGAGGTGTTCCGTGGGAAGGCGACGGTCACGGAGGCCGACCTTGAAGCGAGCAGCCTCCCCTACCTCAGGCTCGTCATCAGGGAGATCCTCCGGATGCATCCGCCGGCGCCACTGCTTGTGCCCCGAGAGAGCATCGACGCGTGCGAGATCGATGGGTACACGATCCCTGCGAGGTCTCGTGTCGTCGTGAACGCTTGGGCCATTGGAAGGGACCCCAAGTGCTGGGACGATCCGGATGAGTTCAAGCCGGAGCGGTTCGAAAACAGCAAGGTCGATTTCAACGGGAGCAGCTACGAGTACCTCCCGTTTGGAGCTGGACGGAGGATGTGCCCCGGCATCGCCTACGGCCTACCGATCTTGGAGATTGTGCTCGCGCAGCTCCTCTATCACTTCGACTGGTCGCTGCCGGAAGGCGTGAGCGACGTGGACATGACAGAGGCGCCTGGCCTGGGCGTCCGCCGCAAGTTGCCGCTCCTCCTGTGTGCAACCCCATTCATCTACTCCGAAACAGCCAAGAGTGTAGCAAACTAATCTGGTCTGCATCTACAATTTTATACACGTATGTAAGTCGTGGGAAAAAATTCAGTTAGTGGCGCCCCTGATGGCTAGATTTGCATTTCTCGCCTAGTGGTCTAATACGTCTGCATGTGGTTCTAGTACGTCTGGATATTTGTTTGCTCTTTCTAGTAGCACCTCTAACAAAATGTCTAGGGAGTCTAAATTGTCTAGATGTCTTGCTTGGCCCATTTTACTTACTCCCTTCGTTTTTAATTATATGACACCGTTGACTTTTTCGTTGAACTTTGACCAACAATATAGATTTAAATAATTACTTTTCAAATATGAAATGAATATCATTGGATTCATCATCAAAAGCACTTTAAGGTTAACTTATACACATATCTATTTACACTAATATTTATAGATAAGACGAATAGTCAAAGTAACAAAAAAAGTCAATGGCGTCATATAATAAAAAACGGAGGGAGTAGAACGGAAACCACAGTATTAATTGTTTAAGATCCAACAACAACGGATGACCGCAGCTTCAAGAATACTGGGCACCAACCTGTCATCACAAAAGTCAAGCAAGGCAGAAACTGGAAACAGAAAGCATCAATTCAGACGAAAAAAGAATTCAAACTTTCCATGGCGGTCCACGGCCTGCGGCCATTTCATTAAACGCATTTAGTCTTCCTGTTGACGTCCATATGCAAGCAATTCTGTGCAGCTCCTGACATTTCACTTTCAGGCAAGAAATACATCCAACCTTTCAGCAAGACAAATGACATGGTAAAATCAGTGGAAAAAATCTGTTGAAAAATGGTTCGAAATCTTAGTCTCTTGCAATTTACAAACTACTTATGAAAAGCGAGGTAAATCCATGAAAAATTGGACGAACAATAAAATCCCTGGTACACAATTTGGAGAAAACAAGTTCTATATTGTACAGATTTCACACAAATCGATGTCAACTTAGGGTACGAACAGAAATATAAATGTACTTATACATACGAAAATAACAAACGAGTGAAAAGTCAATATTTCTATTTTAGCCATTGTTTGGTGAATTGCACGTGGACAATGAGGAACAGCTAGTTTTGTCCAGTGCAGCAGACACTGACACATATCCCTACACATTGTAGTCCCTGTTCGGCATGGCTGGGCTGGTTACTGTAGCTACAGTACCACTGTAGCTACAGTAATCGCGTATTATTTCAAGATACGGGTATTTGGGTCTATACAGCCACCAGCCGCTACAGTAACCAGCCGCTACAGTACCTAATCAGCCGCTACAGTGGTAAAATCCTCTCACGAAACACTATTCAATCAGCTGCTACAGTAGTTTCAGCCGCTTCCATTCACCCCAGCCGAACAGGGGGGTAATCAGCTTGCTCTGTGGACGCAGAAGTCATGTATCATTATTTTCGATTCCCAGGACATCAGAAAGGAAAATGCTTCTGCATTTTAAAACCAAGTGAACAACCACCAAAGTGATTTAAAGCATTCCAATAGTCAATGAATGATAATAAAGAGAGCTCTTTTAGCTTAGTTGAATGTAATGCTCTGTCTAGTCAATAAGAAAAAAAATGTGATTTCTTGGATACCAACAAAGGTCAACAAAACATAATTTTAAGGAATACTCCATTTGAGCCCTGACTTTTTCATGAAGTCCCCTTAACGTACAATTTAACACCGGATATTTTCTCTGTACATACAAAAAACCTGATCATTTACACCTTCCAGGTGCCTTTTCTTTGCGATGAAAAGAGAGCTTTCATTACTCAGAAACCACAGTACATTCCCGGGCTATTAACTTCTCACATGTTTGACATCAAACCCCGACAAACTCCGGGTAGCATCTGCAGCCTCCCTGATTATGAAATGCAGGGGTAACTTCTGGTCCAGCATGTTAAGCAGAGCAACCACCGCGAGCAGTCCGTCTCCAGCAACGCCTTCTCCTTGCACCACTCCGCTGCTAAAAGGATCCCCTCGCGCGCAGCAACAGCCTCTGTCTCCTCTGCACTGGAGGCATTAAAAAGCACTCGCCATGATGTTAACAGAACGGCACCTGCAGCATTGCGGATGATGACTCTGAGACCTGCCCGCCCTGTCAGTACGTCAAACGCACCACCAACATTGATCTTAACCCAGCTCTCCGGCGGACATTGCCATTTCTCCTGTACTCATCGAGCGACCCTGATGGCTAGATTTGCGTTTCTCCCCTAGTGGCGTAGCATTTAAAACCCGCTGGATATTTTTTGTGCGGCGTAACCCATTTTTGCATGTAGTTCTAGTACCTCTGGATATTTTGTTTGCTCTTCGTCGTAGCCCCTATCTAAAAAATGTCTAGCTGTCTTGCTTGGCCCATTTTACTTAGAATGGAAACCACAGTATTGTTTAAGATCCGACAACAACGGATGACCGCAGCTTGAAGAATACAAGGCACCTCCCTGCAGACCAACCTGTCATCAAAAGTCAAGCAAGGCAGAAACTGGAAACAGAAAGCATCCATTCAGACGAAACAGAGTTCCAAGTTTCCAAGGTCCAGGTCATGCAGCCATTTAATTCAATGCATTTGGACATCTTCTCAACAATCTTAGTCTTCCTATTGACGTCTACACCAGGGCCGTCGATTGGCAGGGCCAAGGTGGCTGACCGCCCAGGGCCCCCAAAAAATTAGGAAAATTAGGGGCCCCCAGTTTAATCTTCACCCATGGTCGCAGTTGTGTTTCACGTTGCCAGATGCAAACTTAGTTTCGAATTTGACTGAGGATAGTGATGGAGGAGCCAATAGGCATTCCATTTTGATGGTTTATTGGCGTCTCGGCCTTCGATGATGCTCCTGTGCGAGCTTGTCTTGTCAACAATGGTGGAAGTAGAGAGAGAGCGCAAGCATCCAACCGTTTCGGCTGGAGGATGAAGAAGGGACTGGCCTGGGCCCAGTTGGGCCAAAGTAAGAGGAGTAGGCTACCTGGATTTTTACATTCTGAACCCATTTTAAGTTTCAAACCGAAAATAAGTGGCCTAGAATTTGGGGGCCTCAGTTTGCATTTCGGACAGGGCCTCCTAATTCCTGGAGACGGCCCTGTCTACACACAAGCAATTCTGTGCAGATGCTGATTTCATTTTCCGGCACAAAATAGATCCAACCTTCAGCAAGATAAATGCCATGGTAAAATCAGGTGAAAAAGATATATGTTGAAAATGGTTCGAAATCTTAGTATCTTGCAATTTTCAAACTACTTTTGAAAAGCGATGTCCATGAAAAAGTTGAGGAATAATAAAATCCCTGATACAAAATTTGGAGAAAACAAGTTCTAAATTTAACAGATTTTCACAGAAATGGATATCAACTTAGGGTACAAACAGAATTATATATGAACGAGTTGAAAGTCAATATATCTAGCCCCTGTTTGGTGTATTGTGCGTGGGCAATGAGGAACAACTATTTTTGTCCAGTGCAGCAGACACATATCTTTTTACATTGTAATCAGCTTGCTCTGCGGTCACATGTATCATTATTTCCACTCCTATGATATCACAAAGGAAAATTGATCCACGCACCGCATGTGATGGCGCCAAAGATCTAGTGATTTTAAAACCAAGTGAACAACCACCAAAGTGATTTGAAGCATTCCGGTAGTTAATGAAAGATAATAAAGAGAGCTATTTTAGCTTAGTTGGATGTAATGCTTGATCTAGTCAATAAAAAAATGATTTCTTGGATACCGACAAAGGTCAACAAAACATAATTTTAAGGAACACTCCATTTGACCCATGACTTTTTCATGAAGTCCCTTTAACCTACAAGTTAACACCGAATATTTTTCTGTACGTACATACAAAACCTGGTCATTTACGCCTTCCAGGTGATCTTGCTTACATGCACTCTCTCTTGAACAATATTTGTTCTTTTAAAGTCAAACTTTTCTAAATTTTATAGTTTAATAACATGTGAATTACATATGATAAAGAATCTAAAAACTTAACTCTTGTATTGTCAATCCATAGCCTACCCCAACTTGCTTGGGACAAAAGGCTATGTTGTTGTTGTATTGTCAATCCATATGAATTTCTAAAACTTAAGGTCAAAGATATAACAGTTTTGATACGGACACGGCTAGCAATGTCTAGATTTTGCCCCAATCTTTCACGGTACAGCAAGTAGCAATGGATATCAACAAGTTATATGAATAATCAATAGCTAGAAATAGCAATTCCCCACTGATTTAATCCAACAAATTCAGCAAAGCACACCACAGATTGGTTCTTTACTAGCAACCACAAATCAGCAGCAAATCCAGACCACAATAGATAATACCAGTTTACAATAACTTGATGAAATTGCAAACCAGCAATAAACTCTCCAACCCGTGACTCGGATGAGCACGATGTAGAGAAGGGGAACACGAGGTTCCAGCACGTACCCAGGAGAAGGATCGCCTGATCACGAACTTCAGCAACCGGCAAGGGATCGACGGCAGCAATCTTCAATCGATAGGTGAGGGCAATGCCTCTAGGGTTCCTTGGAGGACACCACGACCATAAACATGATAAAAATCAACTCTAAGTTACAGGGGCGCCGGCCCTAGGCTATATGGCACGCAGGCCAGCCAACACATGGTTCGACTCGACCGAAACACAAAACAGACTCGGACTCAACAGGACCCGATATGATGCGGATATCCCTATCAGCTACAACAAAGACGATGAAGCTGAGATTAATCATGATTCACATGTTAGGCCGAGGTGTTCAGCGAATTACAACTCCTTTAAACATGATATTTGGAAAGAGAATGAAGTGAAGCTTCCAATGAATCAAATGGCACCAGATTTGATGGCTGCTATGGAAAGCTATGCCAATTTTATTGAGCGGCGTACAATCTGTCCCCAACGACGAGGTATACTTGCTTATAAGAGTTTATGTGTTGCTCAACATGAAAGGAACGTATCCAGATTATCAATGACCTTTCAAGGACGTGGCACACATATATCTCCATGTTATAGACCGAATCAAACAAATCTTGGAAGGAGGAAAGAAGAAAGGAAAGGTTTTATTCGTTTCGGTTTGGTTTTCAAGCCACCCTGACAGGCTGGATTAAAAATGCCATAGCCGATGCATACGAAGTCCAATTGAGGCATGTGAGTACTCCATGGAAAGATAATTTGACGTACTTTCAGATGGATGTGGTCCCACAATCAGATTCTACGTGAGGCTGTTGCAGTTTGCAAAACAAGTCGACGGTTTTACAGATTAGTTTCCAGTTTTGAGTCCATGTAATCTTTAGTGTGATTTTACTTTCCTTTTGAGTCATAGAGAGTCTCTACATAGTTTAGAGGTCATGTACACGTGAGGGGGGACCAGAATATCAAACATTATGTTTAGTTTTCGTGAGAAATAAACTCAGAAACGTCACCATGTTTCGGTGATCCTATCCTGGTCGATTTGTTCCAGAATTTCGATGCTAGAAATTCGTTCTTGTTGAGCAGGGCTTTTTCTGTTGATTTGGTTCTGTTCTTCATTTGTATGTGGGCTTGATTATCTCTTGGATCAAGATCACGTGCTGACCTTCAATAGGTCTCACTTCTGGTTCGTGTGATTCGTTGCACGGGTCAGATTGTTATCGACGACAAGTGTTCTCGCTGCTGCTGATTGATTGTACCACGAAAGATCGGGCCATCCAGCGTAGATCGATCTCATCTTGAGCTGCGATCTGTATCATTTGGTATCAGTTTGCTAAGGTTGATCGTGGTACGTATCTTTGCTGTTCATAATTTTCTTGAAGATTGCAATGGATTATTCTATTGTGCATTGTGAGGAAGATCCGCTGAAAGAACCAAGCTGGTGTATGTGCTATACTCGGTGCAATGTTGGTAACACGACATGTGCAACTATAGTGGATTCTTGCTGCCTTCATAATTTTGCAAGTCAAACATTTGTTGACGCATTCAGATTGCAAACAACGTCGCATCCTCAGCCATACAGAGTGAAGTGGCTAGGCTCATATGTGCAGATCACACATCAAGTTAAGGTAAAATTTTTGATAGGTGGATGTTCAGATTATGCTATGTTTGATGTTATGCCTATGCACATGAAAGTATGCTCCCTTGTTATTGGAAAACCATGGACTGATCAGCATGCTTGGCTGCGAGTTTTTCTGTCCTCTCGTGTTAAATTCTCTTTCCAGCATAAGGGAGAACAACATTTTATTTATGCATATTCACATGAGCAATATTTTGAAGATCGTCACAAGCGTGATCAATCTTTCATTGCTGTCCATGAGAAGAAGCAACATGCAGCTAGTACTCAAATTTCAGTTTGCTCAATAGAAAGGGCTGATGTATTACAGGTTATGAAATCTTCTAGTGCATTTGTTGATGAAGATGATGCACCAAATTCTGGTTTGAATATGATGCTGAAAAAGGCCCAAGGAGTAGAGAAGGGGCAGCGATGGAGTATTTTTCAGTCTCAATGCAAGATTAAAGAGAAGTCTTGCAAAGTGATTATTGACGGTGGCAGCTACACCAATGCAATTAGCAAGGAACTTGTGCAACGTTTGGGGCTGTCCACGTGGCGGCATCCTCAACCACATCATGTGGAGTGGCTGTACAATTCTGGTAGGCTGAAAATTACTCACAAAGTGCAAGTATCTTTCTCTATTGGTGATTATAAAGACAAGGTGATTTGTGATGTCGTTCCAATGGATGCTGTAAGGATCGTGTGACCGAGAGGGGGGGGTGAATCGGTGCACTCTAGAATCTATTTCCAAACACTTGCACCCAAGCAACTCCTAGCGAGTAGTTCTAGTAACAAGGTAAAGCACACTAAGGAGTATCCTTAACCTATTAAACTAGTGCATATAGATAACACAATCACACCACACTAGCAACCTAGCACAAGATAGATAGATAGCGGAAGACTTAAGCTAGGCAAGGCAAAGGAACAAGATAACTAGAGACAAGGCAACCAAGATACTAGGCACACTAAGTAGAGTCCTTAGAGCTATTAGATAGGCTATAACAAGTAGGCACACGAGCAAGGCAATCAAGCAAGCCTAGTGAAGCTAGTAGGTACCAAGGTAAACACACAAGCAAGATAAGAGCACAACTCAAGTACTACAAGCAATCATATGAAGTGCGGTAAGTAAATGCGAGTAGTAAAGGAGAAGGGATAGAGAATGCTCATGATGTTTTCCCGTGGTCTCGGAAGGATGGCGCCTTCCCCTACTCCACGTTGGGTCACTCCCGCCGGAGTCTCGACCCCGTCCCTCCGCTCGATGGCGATCCCTCCTAGAGCACACTTCACCCTCCGAGTGAAGTCGCGGGCACGTCCCACCGGGCTCGATCCCGGGTACTCTTCCGGAGGTAAGGCTCCGCACTTGATGCGTGCCAAAGGGCGCTCCACTAGTGATGCTTCTTTCGCACGGGAAGCTCCAAGACCGTGTACAAACTTGTGTCGACTTCCACAATCTCCTTGGACAGCTCAACACCGACGCCTAACCGGTCTAGGCCTTGCCATAGACCAAGAGTAACAGCCCTAGATGACTCTCTCAAGCCCACACTAGCCTAGAGATCAAAGGATGCAACTTGCTACTCTCTCAAGCACTAGGATCACTCCAAATCCCTCTCAAGTGCTTCACACTTCTTCCTCTTGGCTTCTTGGCAGCACCTCCCCTCTTTCCTGGGTCCAAGAGCAACTCAAAGGGGCGAGCAACCAGCTATATATAGGCCACCAACCTCAAACTAGCCGTTGCCAAAAAGTGCCCAGAAACCAAGTCACCGTAAGTATCACCGTATGATACGGTGACTGTGACCACCGTATCATACGGTGACCTCCACGTCACCTGCCAGAGCATCTCCATCTCTGGACTTCCATCTTCAGGTATCACCGTATCATACGGTGACCCCACCGTATCATACGGTGGCTTCGTCTTCTTCAGCTTCCAGCAACTGCCAACTCTCTGGAAACCATACGGTGACCACCGCATCATACGGTGACCACCTCACCGTATCATACGGTGACTTGCCAGGTCAACACCTCATCTGGACTTCTTCTTCTTGCAGTCACCGTATCATACGGTGACTGGCACCGTACCATACGGTGGCTCCTTCTCTTTTCTGCCAGAAACTTCTCCTTCTCTGGTCTTCATCTGCTGCAGTCACCGTATCATACGGTGACTGGCACCGTATCCTACGGTGGCTTCTCTTCTGCTGGAACTCGACCACTTCTTTGATCCTTGCTTCCAACATCTTCAAACTTGGTTCCTTCAAGCCTCTTCTGCCACCCTAGCCCCTGAGAGACTCACCATTGCATCCAATGATCTCTATAACTAGTGTGTACTAAGAGAACCACCTCGAACCCTCTTGATAGTCCGGTTTTTCCTATGGACTCAAGCTAACATCTATCCAAGCAACACCCGCTTGGATCTAGCATGTCCTTAGCCTTGATCCATATCTTCTCCGCGACTCCATCAAGTCCGTTCTTGTGTAGATGAAGGCAACCAATCATCCTTGTCAATAAGTTCATGGTGTGTTGGCGTTCACCACCAACGGACGGAGCTTTCTTCATATGTGACCTATAAGATCTCACAAAGAGTGTTAGTCACATTCATGGTTCTCATCCTATCACCAAAACATTCATACCTTGGGGTTTCCCTAGCTCCAATGGTCATGAAGCTTACAATCTCCCCCTTTTTGGTGATGGATGACAACCATGATAAAAATGATCGAGAAGATAAAGAATGTAATGACAAAAGCCAAGATAAAAACGCAACTCGATCAAGACGCTAAACAACAAGTATATGATAGAGAGATAGTTACCTTGTTGATTAGGTCGAGGCAAGTCATAGCTCAAAAGAAGTCACAAGTTAGAGCAAAAACTCATATCACAAGTGAAAGAAAACACATGGAGCTATGACAAGCAAAGGTTGCAAGGGGTTTACCTTCATACTTACTTTGTAGAATTCCGCTCCCCCTTGACAAGTTAAGATCGATCATCTTGATCACTTGATCTTCATTCGCGCACACTCCCCCTTGAGACGGCATTGCTTCTTCTTCATCACCTCAAGATTGTGCGAAGATCGATCGTCTTGATCACTTGATCTTCTCTTGTACAAACTCCCCCTTGAGGTGACATCTTCTAACTCATTGTAAGTCCGAACTCTTCTTCCCGTACTCTTCTTCGCTCGAACTCTTCTCCCCCCATATTCTTGCTCGATCATTAAGCCCAACTCTTCTCCCCCTTTGGCATCTATCATCCAAAAAGAAATCTTCCAAGGGAGAAAAGGTTAGTGTAAATGTATGAGACGAGTGGGAAAATGAGTTACTTGATTTTGCATGAAGCTCCCCCTTGATCCGTGATTCTCCATCTCCCAACAATTTCCCTACACACATTCTCAAAAGAATATTGTCTTGAAGTACATAGGGGTTAGTTGATGATGATGGAAATGTATGAACCTTTAGTCTTTGAGCCGCGCAAGTGGATTTAACCTTGGAGCTCAAAAATCTTGGTTCAATGGGCATGAAGCTCATATAGCATTGCTATAAATTCATCATAGGAGGTCATATACTCATATTGTGAATAAGCAACTCCCCCTAGATGGGTGCTCGGCGCCGAGACACTTATGCAAGATGCATGATGCGAATGCAAGGAATGATAAGTGTACAATGCATGATGCTATAAGGGAAAAACAAGAGAAAGCTAAGAGCAAAGTTACCAACAACAAGTTTGAGCTCTCCATGAGCTTGATCACAACAAGCCATTCTTCAAAGCCTCGGGAGCCAAGTGCCACCAATTCCAAGCTTAACCCATGCTCATTGCTATCTCAAGAAGGTTAGTCGTCGGTCCTACAAAACAAGAAGAACACACAAAAACAACAACACAAACAAAAACAAGCAAGGTATATATACATATATACATATGTAAGCTCAAGGATATCAAGTGAAGTCGGAGAGGTCGAGAACATTAAGTTCTCCCCGGAGCTTACAAAAGGTCTTCTTGTCAAGTGGCTTGGTGAAGATGTCCGCCAATTGTTCATGAGTTCGAACACCAATCAATTCAATATCCTTCTTGGCCACATGATCTCGAATGAAGTGATGCTTGACTTCAATGTGCTTGGCATGGCCGTGATCACCCTTGTTGAGAGCCATATTGATAGCACTTTCGCTATCACAATAGAGAGGTACTTGCCCATAAGATAATCCATAGTCCAATAGGGTTTGCTTCATGTATAGGAGTTGAGCACAACAAGCACCGGCCGCCAAATATTCCGCCTCCGCCGTAGAGATAGCCACACAATTTTGTTTCTTGGAACTCCATGAGATGAGTGATTGTCCAAGAAATTGGCATCCACCGGAGGTACTCTTTCTACTCACTTTGCATCCGGCGAAGTCCGAGTCCGCATAGCCAACAAGTCCAAAGTCCGAGCCTTTTGGATACCATAGGCCCATTGTAGGAGTACTCTTGATGTACCTAAGAATTCTTTTCACGGCACTCATATGGGACTCCTTGGGGTTAGCTTGATAACGAGCACAAAGGCACACACTAAACATGATATCCGGTCTAGATGCGGTAAGGTAAAGAAGTGAACCAATCATAGAGCGATAGAGTTTAGGATCCACCGGTATACCTTTTACATCCACATCAAGAGGGACACTTGTAGCCATAGGTGTGTCGTAGGGCTTGGAGTCTTCCATGCCGAATCTCTTAAGAAGATCCCGAGTGTACTTCTCTTGGTAGATGAACGTGCCCTCCTTCATTTGCTTGACTTGAAAACCGAGGAAGACATGAAGTTCACCTATCATGGACATCTCAAACTCTTTCTTCATAAGAGCACGGAACTCATCATTATAGATTTCGTTAGTGGAGCCATAGATGATATCATCAACATAGATTTGACAAACAAAGAGATCATCACCAATATGCTTAGTAAAGAGAGTGTTGTCGATACTACCGATCTTGTAGCCCTTGGTGATGAGATGATCTCGAAGTCGTTCATACCATGCTCTTGGTGCTTGTTTGAGTCCGTAGAGAGCCTTCTTAAGCTTGTACACATGGTCCGGATGCTCGGGGTCCTCGAAGCCGGGAGGTTGCTCTACATAAACTTCTTCATTGATTAGTCCATTGAGAAATGCACTTTTCACATCCATTTGGTGAAGTTTAAAATCAAAATGAGAAGCATAAGCAAGAAGTGTTCTTATAGCCTCAAGACGAGCGACGGGGGCGAAAGTCTCGTCAAAATCGACGCCTTCAACTTGAGAGTAGCCCTTCGCCACAAGTCTTGCCTTGTTCCTCACGATTGCTCCCTTCTCATCTTGCTTGTTCTTGAAGACCCACTTAGCGCCAATGACATTGGATCGCTTGGGCCGCTTCACCAACTTCCAAACATCATTCCTCTTGAAGTTGTTGAGCTCCTCTTGCATGGATAGCACCCACTTGTGGTCTTTCAAGGCTTCCTCGATCGTCTTCGGCTCTAGGGTAGAGACAAAAGAGAAGTTCTCAACAATGTTAGCTTCGTCAACATAATTAGGTTTATATTGACTTCTCCTAGTCTTTAACCCTTGAGAAGGACTCCCAATGATGAGATCACGTGAATGATCCCGATCGATGGGTTTGTGCTTCCTTGAAGGTTCTTGTCGAGGAGGAGGAGGAGCCGGCGAAGTGTCTTGCGCGTCTCTTGCGGCTTGCTCCCTTGAGATGTGAGTGTCTTGTTGTCGAAGAGGTGAACCCGAGCCATCATCTTGAGTTGAAGTAGATTGTCCTTGTTCTTGATTGCTCGGTGAAGCTTGGCTCGTAGATGCATGAGGTAGACTTGATGGCGCTTGTTGCGGTTCATTTGGAGTAGCTTCATTTGAAGAAGCTTGTTGCGGATCACTTGAAGGTGCTTGATGTTGTTCACTTGAGGGAGAGCTTGGATTCACTTGAGATGTGCTCGTAGAAGGTCCGCTTGATGAAGTCGTTGGAGGAGGTGTCGGAGGTTCATCTTCACGAGGAATAACTTCACCAATAGGCATGTTCTCCAAAGCTTCCTCCACGGGTTCATCACCTACAATATGAGAAGAAGGAGGGTCTTCTTGAGACCCGTGAGATTCATCAAATTGCACATCATAAGTTTCTTCAACAAAGCCGGTAGAGGTGTTGTAAACCCGATAAGCCTTGGCCGAGCCCGAGTAGCCGACAAGAATGCCCACGTCGGTCCTCTTCTCGAACTTGCCAAGTCTTTCCCTCTTCTTGTAGATGTAGCACTTGCAACCAAACACTCGGAAGTAGGCAACATTCGGTCTTCTCCCAACAATTACTTCATATGGAGTCTTGTTTAGCAACTTGTGATGATAGATCCGGTTAGAGGTATAGCATGCGGTGTTGATAGCTTCCGCCCAAAACTTCTCCGGAGTGTTGTACTCATCAAGCATAGCACGAGCAAGAGTGATAAGGGTCTTGTTCTTCCTCTCAACAACACCATTTTGTTGAGGAGTGTATGTAGCCGAGAACTCATGCTTGATGCCAATCTCATCACAATAGTCTTCAATGATAGAGTTTTTAAACTCCGTCCCATTATCACTCCGAATCTTCTTGATGCGATGCCCATACTCATTTTGCACTCTTCTAGCAAACTTCTTGAATATCCCAATTGCTTGTGCCTTGTTCTCAAGAAAGAATACCCAAGTATATCTTGAGTAGTCGTCCACTACCACCAAGCAATAGAGATTCCCACCAATGCTCACATAAGTTGTAGGCCCGAAGAGATCAATGTGTAGGAGCTCAAGAGGTCTTGAAGTTGACAAGAAATTCTTGGATGGATGAGGTGAAGCCACTTGCTTTCCGGCTTGGCATGCACTACATAGCTTGTCCTTCTCAAAGGTGACATCCTTGACTCCTCTCACTAGCTTGTTCTTCATCACACGCTTGAGTTGACCCATACCAATGTGAGCAAGCCTCCGATGCCATAGCCAACCTAGAGCGGACTTAGTGAAGAGACAAGTGCTAGGGGCAACAATGTTAGTCTCAAAATCAACAACATATAGATTATTATGACGAAAGCCCTTGATAGTGAGACCCATAGCATCATTATGAAGAACCACCCCATTAGCATCAAAGTTACAAGAAAAGCCAAGATCACATATTTGAGCAACGGATAGAAGATTGAAGTTTAGGGACTCAACAAGCAATACATTAGAGATAGAGAGGTCATTTGAGATAGCCACCTTACCAAGACCTCTCACCTTGTGCTTGGAGTTGTCGCCAAATGTGACCTTGTCATGATCTTCATTTTCTTCCAAGTTGGTGAAGATGGATGAAGTACCGGTCATGTGTTGAGTGCAACCACTATCCAACACCCAATGTTTGCCACCAATCTTGTAGTTCACCTTGGAAGTAGCCATCAAGCAAAGAGGAATGTTAGTATCATGAGAATCAATTGACATATCATTTACCTCTTGCTTGCTCTTGATGTAGGCCATAGGAACTCCATTTAGAAAGTCCAAGTCCAACGCATCCAAGGCGCCAATCATTGCCTTGGTGACTCCATTGTGTCTCCATTCACTCCGATCATATCCCAAGTGTAGGACATGGTTCCCAAGAGGATAGGCTTGAAATCTTCCCACTTCATCACTTCCATTGGCGTACTCAAGGATGTTGTACATTTGATGCTCATAGGATAAGGCAATCAATATAGCTTCCTTGAGAGGCATCCGATCAATATCATCACCAATATCATTTAGGACATAGATCTTCCGATGATAAGGGAGGAGAGACAACATTATCCGTATAGCACTCTCATCACTAACCTTCTCCTTCCCTTCAAAAGAATTGACTCTTGCAAACAATATGAGGAGCCTCTTCCAACACTCAAGCCAAGTCTCTTCTCTTCTCTTGTAGAACTCATCATACATGTCAAGGAGAAGGTAGTGAGCTCCACCGGCAAGACCCGGTTCATACATGTTGTAGTAGTCTTCATAGAAAGGAGGTAAGAGATCTCCATCCGGGGGATATTCCTTGATAGGCTTCGGCTCATCATCACTAGCACTTGAATAGTCATCATCACAATAGAAAACGGAACTCTATCATCTTCTTCTTCTTCCTCATCATCACTTGGGGTCTTGAATGTGTTAGAGAGCAAAGAGCGAGCCCTTCTTCTTGTGACGATCTCAATGACTTGCTCAATTGAATATGACTCAAGCTCAAAGCTCTCAAACTCAATGTGATCACCATACTTGTCCTTCGGGAGAGCATCAAGAAACCTTCTAAGACCTTGACCTTTAGTGACTATCCAAAGCTTGTTCTCATTTATCCTCTTGATGAGAGAATCCATCCGAAGAGCAAACTCAACAAGATCTTCATTCGGCTCCATAGAGATGTGATCCAACTCATCACATAGCTTGAGATATCCATCCTCTTGATCCCGAGAAGAAGAACCTTCACCAACACGAGATGATGATTGAGCTTGAGGTAGAGGTTGAGCTTCAATGTGTTGATCTTCACTTGCATGAGAGATATCCTTGCCCTTCTTGATATCCTCCTCAAGAGAGGAGAGAATAGCAACCACCTCATCATAGGGCATGTTCACAAACTCATCCACTCGAGCAAAAGCAAGAATACCAAACCGCGAGAGTGGTAGAGATCGGATAAGCTTCTTCACAACATGCTTGTGCATAATAGATGGATAGCCTCGTGACATGAGTTTCCTAGCAAGAACATACAAGCGAGATGCGAAGTTAGTGATATCCTCATTATCATTCAAAACAAGCTCATCATACTCATCACGCACATGATAGTAGGAAATGTCATTAAGCACACAATCATAAGGCTCAATCAAGGTAGAGGCGATGGAAGTGTTAGAAACGTCATCATGAGTGGACTCCATTTTCCCACACGCAATCCCGGTCACGACTCAAGGCGGTAAAGCCCTAATAATGAGCACTTGGCTCTGGTACCACTTGTAAGGATCGTGTGACCGAGAGGGGGGGGTGAATCGGTGCACTCTAGAATCTATTTCCAAACACTTGCACCCAAGCAACTCCTAGCGAGTAGTTCTAGTAACAAGGTAAAGCACACTAAGGAGTATCCTTAACCTATTAAACTAGTGCATATAGATAACACAATCACACCACACTAGCAACCTAGCACAAGATAGATAGATAGCGGAAGACTTAAGCTAGGCAAGGCAAAGGAACAAGATAACTAGAGACAAGGCAACCAAGATACTAGGCACACTAAGTAGAGTCCTTAGAGCTATTAGATAGGCTATAACAAGTAGGCACACGAGCAAGGCAATCAAGCAAGCCTAGTGAAGCTAGTAGGTACCAAGGTAAACACACAAGCAAGATAAGAGCACAACTCAAGTACTACAAGCAATCATATGAAGTGCGGTAAGTAAATGCGAGTAGTAAAGGAGAAGGGATAGAGAATGCTCATGATGTTTTCCCGTGGTCTCGGAAGGATGGCGCCTTCCCCTACTCCACGTTGGGTCACTCCCGCCGGAGTCTCGACCCCGTCCCTCCGCTCGATGGCGATCCCTCCTAGAGCACACTTCACCCTCCGAGTGAAGTCGCGGGCACGTCCCGCCGGGCTCGATCCCGGGTACTCTTCCGGAGGTAAGGCTCCGCACTTGATGCGTGCCAAAGGGCGCTCCACTAGTGATGCTTCTTTCGCACGGGAAGCTCCAAGACCGTGTACAAACTTGTGTCGACTTCCACAATCTCCTTGGACAGCTCAACACCGACGCCTAACCGGTCTAGGCCTTGCCATAGACCAAGAGTAACAGCCCTAGATGACTCTCTCAAGCCCACACTAGCCTAGAGATCAAAGGATGCAACTTGCTACTCTCTCAAGCACTAGGATCACTCCAAATCCCTCTCAAGTGCTTCACACTTCTTCCTCTTGGCTTCTTGGCAGCACCTCCCCTCTTTCCTGGGTCCAAGAGCAACTCAAAGGGGCGAGCAACCAGCTATATATAGGCCACCAACCTCAAACTAGCCGTTGCCAAAAAGTGCCCAGAAACCAAGTCACCGTAAGTATCACCGTATGATACGGTGACTGTGACCACCGTATCATACGGTGACCTCCACGTCACCTGCCAGAGCATCTCCATCTCTGGACTTCCATCTTCAGGTATCACCGTATCATACGGTGACCCCACCGTATCATACGGTGGCTTCGTCTTCTTCAGCTTCCAGCAACTGCCAACTCTCTGGAAACCATACGGTGACCACCGCATCATACGGTGACCACCTCACCGTATCATACGGTGACTTGCCAGGTCAACACCTCATCTGGACTTCTTCTTCTTGCAGTCACCGTATCATACGGTGACTGGCACCGTACCATACGGTGGCTCCTTCTCTTTTCTGCCAGAAACTTCTCCTTCTCTGGTCTTCATCTGCTGCAGTCACCGTATCATACGGTGACTGGCACCGTATCCTACGGTGGCTTCTCTTCTGCTGGAACTCGACCACTTCTTTGATCCTTGCTTCCAACATCTTCAAACTTGGTTCCTTCAAGCCTCTTCTGCCACCCTAGCCCCTGAGAGACTCACCATTGCATCCAATGATCTCTATAACTAGTGTGTACTAAGAGAACCACCTCGAACCCTCTTGATAGTCCGGTTTTTCCTATGGACTCAAGCTAACATCTATCCAAGCAACACCCGCTTGGATCTAGCATGTCCTTAGCCTTGATCCATATCTTCTCCGCGACTCCATCAAGTCCGTTCTTGTGTAGATGAAGGCAACCAATCATCCTTGTCAATAAGTTCATGGTGTGTTGGCGTTCACCACCAACGGACGGAGCTTTCTTCATATGTGACCTATAAGATCTCACAAAGAGTGTTAGTCACATTCATGGTTCTCATCCTATCACCAAAACATTCATACCTTGGGGTTTCCCTAGCTCCAATGGTCATGAAGCTTACAGATGCTTGTCAATTATTATTGGGAAGACCGTGGCAGTATGACCATGATGCTATTCATAGTGGCAGGTCCAATCATTTTTCTTTTATGCATCAAGGGAAGCGGCATATTCTGAGACCTATGGTCGAGAAAGCAATTCAAGTAGATGAGCTAACAGCATGCAACATGGAGGTTCAGTGTAAGAAACATTATGAAAGTAAGTTGCAGCATGTTGAATTCCGATCATCTAATTGCTGTACAACTGGCACGAGTCGAGGACGACTCGTTTTGAAGAAAGGGAGTATGATGCGGACTATAGAACCTGATTCGAGGACGAATCATGTTGAAGAGAGGGAGTTATGGTATTTCTCGTCTGCGCCTGTCTGGCTGCACAAAACGAGTCCGAATTGACTTGAACCTTCCATATATTGCAATTTCGTGATTTGATTGACTTGAGGCCGTGTAGAACTTGAAAGGAAGGTGTGCCACGCCCTTGGGAAGGTCTTGGCCATCTGGATATGATCCTTAGCTTCCTCAATTTCCACTAACATCGATCCAATCTTAACATATGGCCTCGTTTCTCTATTATTCTCATGCTTCTTTATATTAGACCCAACGAAAACGTTGCACAACATGGCATGACTAGCTGATAGCACTTCTGATGTCTTCTCATGATTTGCAACAAATGAGAAAGAGCCAAACTGAATGTTCTTCTTTTCAAAAGCATTACCTTCTGAAATATATCTGGAATGACATTTCGTTTCAGAATTGATGGCTGTAATAGTTTGATGAGCCATGTCCTCATCATCCTCCCCTTCTTCAAGGAAAGCTGTCCTCGGCTTTAGCAAATGTTCAGTTGCTTCATTCCTATGCACATTGTTGCCTATAATTGCATTAGTATCAGCGATGATGTTTGTTTCCTCCTTCTCTTCAGCAACATATGAAAGAAACTTATTAGCACACGATTTAAAAGAATTGATAGGACTTTCTGAAACATTGGCTGTAGCAATTGTAGCATCATTGCAAACACAAATTTTGATTGTTGGATCAGACATGACCACATCAAGTTTGAGTTATGAAACGGAGGAAGTACTAATATATGACAAAAATCCATAAGTATCTTAACACTTTTCTTGTATCTTAATTCGCATTTATTCGGCACATATATCATCCATGTAGAAAAATCATTTCTTCTTTGTGTCGAAAATAGCAAACAACCAGATTTCACTTTATGAATCGGTTGATTTCTGGTTATAGAAAAAAATAACTTCGGGCAAACTCAGCGGTACCATTCACAAATGCTAAATATCTAGGCAACTGCATCCATCTTACACAAGCTAAGAGCAAAAAGTTCATGAAAGAGTATGAACAATACTATTACTATTGAATATGTTATTTTTTATTATCAATATGAACCAATTAATGTCAGAAAAAACATTTTTTTATTACTCATTATTGTCTAATAATGCTGGCTTACAAATCAAGTTGTTTTTTCCCTAAAAAAATCAAGTTGTTTTGTGATTTATCTCAGCAGGAAAGTTCGTGGGAGCAAGCAGATCGTGGATTAGAGATTTCTCCGAATTGGTGTTAAATTTGTGAACCTGAATCTGAACAAGTTCCACATATTGCGGGTTGAGTAGTCGAACTAAATATGAAAAAACCTTTTGCAAACAAAGTGCTTTTGCAATTTCAGACAGGATCACTATGACAATGTATGCCAAGATTACTCCAAGAAAATCGTCTTTAAGCTCACGGTCCATCCGAAAAAAGGAAAATGAAAAAAATGTGTCAGTGTTTCTTATGTCAGCAACAATTTCCTCTTTTTTCCCCCCCTCTGATTTCAACCAGTTGATATTCTCAAAGCCTGTTTGCAAAAAGGCTAAGTGCTTCATACTGTCACTCTGAGGCAGTTTCCATCTATAAAATCAAGATCGTCAATGACATTGAAAGCCCAGTCATACGGCTGGAAAGCACATATAAAGTTGTGGTATAGATGCAATTATTCATTGACAAAAATGTTGAATTTTATTTTCATATTTAATTTTGGTCATTTGATTCGTAGAGATATGAAATTTAGGTTCAATTTTTGTGAAGCTGTTATAAGCTGATAGATGCGATTTGTCCTCCACATATGTTATTTTTTCCTGAAAAAACTTAAGAGTCATTTCATCAGTACAAGAAATAAATAGGGCGGGAAGAGTTCCCCAAAACACAAAAAACACCACAAGCTGACTATGAGTTAAGATGTCTCACACTACAAAGAAGCTATGTTTTGATCGGTGTGGTCCATATGGAAGGTGACAAATAACTGCCGCTTCAACAAGAACAACAAGCATACAAACCCTCATTCTTCTGCTCTGATGCATCAAGAACTCTGTAGTTATTGTGCTACATGCATACTCACGTATTGCAGACTAGAGGGTTAACCTTTAAGTGAAAAAGGAGAGGAATTCCCTTCACGGATTCAGATCGAACAGTTCCTCAAGTTGCAGATCTAAAAATCAGTAGGATGCAGGTTCATCCACCTACTCCTTCCCCAGTGTCTATTCTTTTTCAGCTATGTAATAACAGCAGATTCAACAAATCATCCCTAATCATTGAGTGATAAGAACTCTACTTAAAATCAATCACACAGCTTACTATTTCACAGGCCACGTGGGATTCACTAACATATCAAGATGCACCAATCAGGGAGCTGATCATTCAGCTTCTCAGATAAATCTCCGTGAACACCTACTGTCAAGATTTTGACTTTGCATCGTGGCAGCTAATCCAAGTCTGTCCCATCCCTCAGCTCTGCGGCTGCTACCATAAGTACCTTTTGATGGAATAACTCTGTACAGATATTAATATCTAAAACTTTTGTTTCAAAAAACAAAGTAACATCACCATTGGAAGGCATTTTGCATGTGGTATTTAATCTCTAACGATGATTCTCTATGTGACTCCATTAATTTTATGCTACATTAAGTACCTTTTGACAGAATTATTCTGTACACTTTGCTTTGGAATCCTCATTGTTCCAAGTAATCAACCAGAGGAAAGAGATTATGGCCAGAAAATTCAGATGCAATCACAGTAACCAGGCCATGACACTTGTGAAGACCTAACAATTTTCCAGCTTGAAGGCCCAAACAAGAAATAAAACTGAAATAGTACAGATAAACGTTTTGATCCACATCATTGGAGGTTGCTAAACATTAAATTCCTCCTTAGAAGTCAAAATACAGAACAGTTAAACATCTAAAGCATATTCCACCAAGGTTAAGACATTGTTTTCACCCAACAGTCCGGATAACCAAAACCTAGATGATGACTAAAAAGCATGGGCATGATAATATACCACTATAAGTACCGAGCATAAGCACAGAAACTAAAATTCATTGAAACATATGCCAAGCAAGCATAATTCCCATATCCGAACAAACCTGCTTCAAAAGCATGGTTACCTAACTAGTCCATAACTCCCTGTTCACTCCGTTGTTCCAGATCAAGAATATTTTATTTCACCTGAAAGATTCAGTGTGCCTGACATGAAGCTCCTTTGCGATTTAGTTCTGACCTGTTAATGCCTCCAAGAAAAGGGGCGCGTAAGGCAAAGACCGTTCCCATGGGTTGCGGTCACAACCCATGTTATGGATCACATGAACTTGTCTTCGGTCCATATCATAGCACCTTAGCGTATTGTCCAAATCTGAAATAAAGAATATTCGATTGCACTCTGGATGAATCGTGATCAGACTATACTTTTGCATCGGGCTAAAATTATTTTTCCCAAGCAATGTAGATGTTCTGACACTGTGCTTGAATATCCACTCATCAGTAGCATAGTCCTCAAGAACATAAACTGACAGCTTAAAATCATGATCTTCCACTGTATTCAGATAGAAGAGGCTCCCTTGAGACCGGCCAATGAAACCATCATCATTGCCAAATGGTACTGAGATGGTCCTCCATACTTTCCCCTCTGTATCGACCACCAATACATCTTGATAAATAGATGAAAACACATGGAGGTTGTCATTGAAGAAAACAGAGCACATATCATCGCATAGACTTGCTTCATCACTCCACCCACTGTCCCTGCGAGCCCATTCCCCAGCCTTCGACGAGTAGATCTCCAGTCCAACTATGAAGACATTTCCATTTGCAGCATCCTCATCGTTCTCCATGAACTCAAAGACATGAAAGTGTGGGGAGACGGTCGAGTCGAACCCCAGTCGAGCCGTGCAGATATCACCCTGGCTGGACTCGGGCAGCTCCACCCATTCCTCGGTGGCCGGATTGCAGACGACGTAGTGGACGGCGCCTGCGGTCCGGCGGCGGCAGAGGAGTACGCCGTTGCAGCTGTCCAAGATTTTGATGTCGTTGTAGCCCGGAAGAAAGGAGAGGGATGGGCGGACCAGTGGCGGCCACCTCCCCGTGACGTTGGTGAAGTGGCGAGCCGACTCGGGGAAGCGGTCGCCGCTGTAGGTGTGGTAGAAGAAGCCGGCCAGGGTCTGCGGCAGCTTCTTGCGGTTGTCGGGGTCGGAGATGAGGTCGCGCCAGGCACGGGAGACGCATTTGCAGCGGCAGATCGACTTGGCGGGCAGCCGAGACAGGATCTGCACGATGATATCATCGGTGAGGTGCTCCGCCGGGCTCCTCCTGGTCATCTCCTTGGATGCCGACGCCATTGCAGAAATCGGCGGCGGCGGCGGCGGTCGGAGTGAGTGAGATGGTGTGAGTTGCGGCTGCGATGGGTAGAAGGATCCCCTTTGCTGAGGAAAAATGTTTCCCGGCTTAATCAGGGGAAGCCCAAAAAAAAAAAAGGCCCCTTTCTGATTTCATCACCACCAGCGTTGAGCAAAGTATGGAATCCGAGTCTTTTAAAAAAAAAAAGAAGTATGGAATCCGGCAATAGCGGCGGCGGCAGCCATCTTCCGGAGGAGCTCGTGGCAGAGATCCTCAGCTGCCTCCCGTACAGCTATGCCGATTCAGATGCGTCTCAAGGTTCTTACAATTAGTTTATTAACAGCAACAAACTAATAAAAATTGTATCCCTTATTAATATCACCACCAGATATAGGCATTTTAGAGCTATAGTAAAAAATTCTTTACATCATTTATGTGTTGACACTTTACAGAATGCCGCTCTACCATCCATATGACACGTTCTTTTTTAGAGTTTTCATAGATCCTCTCTTTAGGCCTGAAACATATTTAAAGACGTCGTAAACATACGCCTCTACAATGAATAGAGGCAAATTAGTAAAATAAATATAACAAAGTGGCTCTATAAAAGGTTTTTGTTATTGTGGAGATTGCGGGTGCGACCTTCCCCGAGATTCTCGGAGGCGGCCTCTTGTTCTGACCTCGCTGCAGCGCCCTTCCCCACGATCCGCGAAGGCAGCGCCCAATTCCAAGCTCTGAGGCGGTGGCATTCCTCGAGATTCATGCCACCCTCTTCCGAGCTCTGCGCCGGCATCGTTCCCCAGAATCTGTGGAGATGGCGCCTTCTTCCGAGCTCCATGGAGGCGGCTTGAGATTAGGGAGGGTAGGAGATTGGGGAGGGAAGAGCGGTGCGAGGTCTTGGGGCTGGTTTGGGGAGAAGAGCGGGAGGAAGATGAGTGGTGCCACTCTGGCAGGGAGGAGACGGGTAAGGGGACGTCACAAAAGATCCCAGCTTCACGAGACGTACGATGCTTTGCGACACCAGAACGTTATGTAAATCGGTAAAACTTAGTGTGCGTAGGGCATCAAGTAATTTGACATGAACATAGAGGAAGTACGTCAGCAACAATGTCATCTTTTTCTCCCCCTCCGATTTCAACCAGATGATATTCTCAAAGCCTGTTTGCAAAAAGGCTAACTGCATTCATATTGTCACTTTGAGGTAGTTTCCATCTTTAAAATCAAGCTCGACAATGAAATTTAAAGCCCGGTCATACGGCTGGAAAGCACATATAAAGTTATGGAAGATGCAATCATTCGTTGACAAAAATGTTGAATTTTATTTTCGTATTTAATTTTGGTGATTTGTATTCGTAGAGATATCAAATTTGGGTTCAACTTTTGTGTAGCTTATAAGCTGATAGGTTTCGCAAATGCTTGTCCTCCACAGTTTTTTTTTATTCTTCCTGAAAAAACCTTCAGAGAGAACCTTATGTCATTTCATCAGTAGAAGAAATAAAGTAGGGCGGGAGAGATCCCAGAAACACAAAAAGCACCACACGTTGGTTCACCTGCACCCAAGCCAATTACACGCGCGCCACACTTAAACTCGGACGACAAACATCCAAACCTGATGGCAATGACACAAAAAGCACCACACGTTTGGCGACCCAAGCAACAAGCTGATTATGAGTCAAGACTCAAGATGACTCACACTACAAAGAAGCTATGTTTTGATTACTGTGGTTCATATGGAAGGTGACGGATAAATGTCGCTTCAACAGGAGAGGGAAATCTATGAAGCTGAAGCCTCCCAAATTCCATTGCGGAGTTTAATTTATCAGACCAAAAAGCACACATGTTTTTCACAGCTCGGAACTGCGAGATGACAAACAAATTAACACAACACTCCTATCGCAGAATCACGGTGCATACGAACCTCATTCTGATGCATTAAGAACTCCACGGACTTGGTCATTGTCCGTGCAACATGCATACTCACCTATTGCAGACTACAGGGTTAGCCTTCAAATAAAAAGGAGAGGAATTCCTTTCACGGATTCAGATTGAAAAGTTCCTCAAGTCGCAGATCTAACAATAGGAGGATGCAGGCTTCATCCACCTACTTCTTCCCTAAGTGTCGATTATTTTCGACATGTTAAAAGCAACAGATTCGACAAATTAGCCCTAATCATTGAGTGATAAGAAACTTAAGATCAATCACACAGCTCACTATTTCAGCGTGTCACTGACATATCAAGATGCACCTATTAAGAAGCTGATCGTTCAGCTTTAGAGAAATCTCTGTGCACACCTACTGTCAAGATTTTGACTTTGCATCTTGGCAGCTAATCAAGTCTATCTCCCATCCCTCAGCTATGCTGCTGGTGCTGCTATCTTAAGTACCCTTGACGGAATAACTTTTATTTGATGAAAAAGTAATATCACAATTGGAAGGCATTTTGCATGTGGTATTTTATCTCTACCAATGATTCTCTATGCGACTCCTAATTTTATGCTACATTAAGTACCTTTTGACAAAATTATTCTGTACATTTTGCTTTTGGAATCTTCATTGTTCCAAGTAATCAACCAGAGGAAAAGAGATTATGGCCCGAAAATTCAGATGCAATCACAGCTAACCAGGCCATGACACTTGTGAAGACATAAAAATTTTCCAGCTTGAAGGCCCAAACTAGAAATAAAACTGAAATAATACAGATAACAGAGACAGAACGTTTTGATCCACATCATTGGAGGTTGCTAAACATTAAATTCTTCCTTAGAAGTCAAAATACAGAACTGTTAAACATCTAAAGCATATTCCACCAAGGTTAAGACATAGTTGTCACCCAACAGTCAGGATAACCAAAACCTAGATGATGACTAAAAAGCATGGGCATGATAACATACCACTATAAGTACCCAGCATAAGCAGAGAAACTAAAATTCATTGAAACATATGCCTAGCAAGAACAATTCCTATATCCGAACAAGCCTGATTCAAAAGCATGGTTACCTAAACAGTCCATAACTCCCTGTTCACTCGGTTGCTCCAGATCATGAATAGTTTAAAGACCCAGTGTGCTTGACATAAAGCTTTCCTTTGCGATTTAGTTCTAACCTGCGAATGCCTCCAAGAAAAGGGGCACGTAAGGCAAAGACCGTTCCCAATAGTTGCGGCCACAACCCATGTTACAGATCATATGCACTTGTCTTCGATCCATATCATAGAACCTTAGTGTATTGTCCAGTTCTGAAATAAAGAATACTCGATTGCACTCTGGATGAATCGTGATCAGACTATACTTTTGCATTGAGCTAAAAATACTTTTCCCAAGCAATGTAGATGTCCTAACACTATGCTTGAAGATCCACTCATCGGTAGCATAGTTCTCAAGAACAAAAATTGACAGCTTAAAATCATGATCTTCTACCGTATTCAGATAGAACAGGCGCCCTTGAGACTGGCCGATGAAACCATCATCGTTGCCATCCGGCACTGAGATGGTCCTCCATACTTTCCCCTCTGTATCAACCACCAATACATCTTGAAGAATAGATTCAAACACATGGAGGCGGCCATTGAAGAAAACAGAGCTCAGATCATCGCACAGACTTGCATCAGCACTCCACCCACTGTCCCTGTGAGCCCATTCCCCAGTCTTGGACGAGTAGATCTCCAGCCCATCTATGTAGGCATCATTTGCAATATTCGCATCAATTCCCATTAATTCAAAGACATGATACTGTGGGGAGACGGCCGGATCGAACCCTAGCCGCGCCGTGCGGATACTATCCCCCGGGCTGGACTCGGGTAGCTCCACCCATTCCTCGGTGGCCGGATTGCAGACGATGTAGTGGACGGCGCCTGCGATCCGGCGGCGGCAGAGGAGTGCGCCGCTGCAGCTGTCCAAGATTCTGATGTCGTTGTAGCCCGGAAGGAAGGAGAGGGATGGCCGGAAAAGTGGCGGCCCCCTCCCCGTGACGTTGGTGAAGTGGCGAGCCGACTCGGGGAAGCGCTCGCGGCTGTAGGTGTGGTAAAAGAAGCCGGCCAGGGTCTGCGCCAGCTTCTTGCGGTTGTCGGGGTGGGAGATGAGGTCGCGCCAGGCCCGAGAGACGCATTTGCAGCGGCAGATCGACTTGGCGGGCAGCCGAGACAGGATCTGCACGATGATATCGTCGGTGAGGTGTTCCGCCGGGTTCCTCCCGGTCATCTCCTTGGATGCCGACGCCATCCCAGAAATCGGATGCGGCGGCGGCTATCGGGGGAGTGGCCGAGGGGGTGAAGCGGCGGCTGCGGTGGGAGAAGAGAGGAACGGAGGAAGTCCCCTTCGCTTAGGAAAATGTGGCCTGGCTCCATCAGGGCAGGCCCACAAAACGGCCCATTTCTGATCTCGCCACCAGCGAAGGACGAACTATGGAATCCGGCTGGCGTGGCGGCGGCGGCGGCCGCCATCTCCCGGAGGAGCTCGTGGTGGAGATCCTCCGCCGCCTGCCGTACAGATCGCTATGCCGGTTCAGGTGCGTCTCCAGGTTCTGGCGCGACCTCTCTTCCCACCCGGACCATGGCAGCAGGCTGCCCCAAGACCTCGCCGGCCTCCTCTACACCAACCACACCCCTAGCCACCTCATCGGCGACTTCGCCGTCCGATACGCGCAGGCTGGCACATCCAGCTTGCCTGGTCTCGGTTTCCTGCCGTGCGGCGCTCGCTTCCAGCCCATTGACTGCTGCAACGGCCTCCTTCTCTGCCACGGCGGCGGCGGTGGTGGCGACGGCGGCAGCTGTTACTACTACGTCTGCAACCCGGCCAATGGCAGGTGGACCACCATCCCAGAACCGGCTTCTGGGTTTCAGGCGCTGGCTCTTGCTGCCTACCAACCCCACGGTGCCTGCCCACGTTTCCTTGTGCTTAACTTTGCAAGAACCGAGCCTGTGCAAAGGGTCTTCTTTGATGCTGATTTTGAAGAATCCGATGACGACACTCTCTCTGACACCGGTGGCGATGGCTACGGCGACGACCATCTTTTGGACATGTACCAGGGAAGCAAGTTTCATGTCCAAGGCCTTGAGGTATTCTCATCGGAGACCGGTGAGTGGGTAGCGAGGACTGTTCAATGTGAGTCCCGTGTTAGGCTGGTTGAAGGAATGGGGAGCATGTTCCTCAATGGATTTGTGAATTTGCTCACTCATGAGAAGATGGTTCTTGCTGTCAATCCGGAGGGCCGAGCACACCGTCTGATTTCTTTGCCAGTATCCATCTGGATTGGATCGGTTGGGTGCCTTGGACAGTCTCAGGGACTTCTGCATTATGCTGCACAAGAAGATAACAGCTACCATGATGGATGTCTGGGTTCTGAAGGAATTTGATAAACAGGAGTGGATGCTCAAGCACCGTATTCAGATTGAAGTGGCGCCCCAGACAAGGATAGTATTTGACTATGCGGGTAATGCCTCTTGTGCTGAAATTTTCTATGTAGTTGTATTTCACCCGGAAAGGGATATTGTTTTCCTGCCTGTGGAAGGATACAGGTTGCTCTCCAACAATTTGATCAATGCAGAAGTGAAGGAGTTATGCAAGTTGGAACCAGAAACAAGGCCCAGGTTTCTTGTTTATGTTCCCTCATATATCGATTATCCTATCTTAGTTTGCAAATGAAAATAGTTTTGAAGTTCATACCCAATGGCATTGAACTGCATTTCTTCGAATCCATGTTGAACAAAATATCTATTTGCTTTGTTTATCGAATATGTTTTACTTGTTAAATTCTGTTCCTTCTATTGTTTGTACTACGTTTTATTTTCCTTTTTTTCCTAACTATGGATGAGAGTTGATCATCTATTCTGTATTTTTCTCTTCTGGTCACCTTTTATAATTTTATATCGTTACCTCGTCTACCGATAAGAAAGTAAAATTGGCCATCGCATGAAAATGGCTTATGACCAAATATAAGCAACTACTATTCTGTTGTGTACACTTCATAATACTTTTTTACTTAATGAAACATTTGCAAGCATGAAAACAATGCAATCAGAAATCTAATGGTCAACCACCCAAATTCGACAGCATTAAATATTTCTAAACAGAGTGGAATTTTAGCCAACTTTATATCTATCACCTTGCCATGGGTAACCTGCACTAAAATAAATAAATAATTGCTAGCATATGATTTTAAGATGCTTTGCAAATTTCCCTGTTTGTTTTTTCAACTTCAAACTATTTGTTTTCATGGTAGTATGTCAGTAGTTAATTAATGAAAATAAGAGTAATATGCTCAATGCTTTTACAGAATTCCTAGTGGTGGGCGTGCTTGGGTATCTTTTCCCCAGAAAAACAAAGTTTAACGATTTATACCTTTTATGTGCTCCATTTCTGGTTCCTTTATTTCTTTCTGTGTTTGCTTTCCGATGGTTTGAGGTAATAGTTTTATTTTTGTATAGACTATTCAACCAGAAAATGAGATAGTTTAGAAGCAATTGTTGATAAAGCCCCAAAAACCTCTTGCCACAATGGATTCTTGACGTGCATATGCATAATTTCATAAGGCATTTCGGCAACCTCCTCGTTACTTCATTACAACTTAAATAGAGTTACCTGTTGAGTGAAATCTAAGCAATTAGTTAATGTTTGTAAACTGGGAAGTTGGCTTCTTTAAAACTATTTTAAAAATTTTGTTGATTAGTGTACTGATATAAACTAAAATTTGTACTTTTCCAGAAGTTCTTCATTATTCCGTCTTTGTTCTAATGTGTGGCCAATTCAATGTAACTTCTATGTACCACCACGTCATATATAGTCAACCATGGAAAATATTTTAATTAGTGATTGCTGAAGCAACGATGCGAAGGCTACATATGGAAATGATGTGGGGGCTCTATCAGCAATTACTCTTTCCCCATCGGTTGAGGTTGATAAGCTTCATATTTTACAAGAAAACAAATATGGTTGTGGTCCATGGTGGAAATGTCATCAGATCAATGTGTCTTCATAAAGGTTTCTATTAAGGGGTGCAAAAAGAGGATGGTCGGCTTATCTAAAACATAGTGCACCTCTTAAGTTGCTTTGTGCACATGCTCTAAGCAACTCCGGTGGATCTGAAAACATTAGGAAGAAATGCATAAAGTGCAGTAGCAGCATCGTGACCTCAACCCATCAAAGATGAAAAGAGTAGTAGTATCATTCGAAATTCAGCAATGGGTTTCATTCTGGTCTAGGTAGAAGAGGTGATTAAAATGTGCCCATGACATGCAATTGCGCACTGTATATTCCTATCAATACAGCAATTTGTTGTATGCTTGATATTTTGGTGATTAGGTGAGTAGGAGGAGATAAGGAGTTGACAATATACCAACTTTGAAGACATCTGCGAGAGGTATGCCAAATGTCCCATGCCAGATTCAAAGACATCTGTTACCATTGCCTGCTGCAACATCTGCGAGAGACATGCCAGATGTCCTGATGTATCCCAAACCTACTCTCTGCAACTTGATCACCTAGCATTACGCGAACTTAACAAATATAGGTCTGTTTTTAAGCATTGTGTTTGAGTGAAAGCTACACAAATAAGCATACGCCATACCGGGAGAAAGCATGGTGTTATATATATAGTCATAGATCTATGGGGTGAGAGATCAGCTAGTTATTCACTGTCATATATCGGGGCATGTGATTCTGTTCAGCGATCGGTACATGGAAGTTCAAAGTTTTCAACGACCATCAGTTGAATGAATGGCTCTCTGCTCCTGTCTGCCGACAAGAGCAACATATGGCAGACTGATGCTGGGATACACTGTGCATGTGGATGTTTCAGTCTCATCTCTTAGGATTTTCTTTTGATATGATATTTCAAGTTACAAATAACGACCACTTGTGCGCTCGTTATGTGTTGCTTCGACATCGTGTGCTTTTGCAACAACCTCTATTTTTATGTGTTGCTTCCTTCGCTCTTAAATTGTTGTTGAGATAACAATTTCAGTCCAATGTTCAGGCAAAAATAAAACAATTTTAGTCCAATTTTAAATTAGATCTGTTCTCTTAACACATCAATTTAAGAATAGAAGAAGTATTTCTAATTCATTGGCGGAGCCAGAGAGTGGACAGGATGGGCCAGCCCACCCTGAGACGATTTGGGCTGCGACCCACCCCCACCTTGTTCAACAGCCAGACCTGAGGCCTGAGGGAACATGAACCAGCGCCGAGCGAGTGACCACTGTCCCCACTACGACTGGTGTCGTCCGTCCCACTAGTGGCACGATCCGGCGGCCTGCGAATCTTCGGGAGGCGAAGCTGGCCCCGACGAACCTGCGCCCGTGCGGCGAGTGCCTGCGCGGCTGTGGATGATCTCTAGCTTTGAATCCTAGCTCCGCCACTATTCTAGGCAGTGCCGAACCAACAAATGCTATAGTTGTTGGTAGTTTTCAACTGTCTTTCGACTACCGTTCCACACAAGGGAGAGTCATATAAGATTGTAGGATTGAACTCCTTTCCCTGTTGACTACCATTGTAGTACTGAAGTTTTTGGTGCCTCACCTTGCAAGCCATACGGGGAAAGACATACAGGATCCCTCACATTTGGCCCACTTGCCATGCATACAGTGGTCGCATGAAGTATTTGATAACTAGTACCTTTTGGTTTCAACCACAATTGTTAGTTCTTCAACTTTATCATGCTTACCGCTGATCCGAAACATAGATCCATTTAGACTTGGGACGACAATTATTTTATTGCTAAAGTTAAGATATATAACTAGCAAACTTACTGCATTGACTAAAGTGAGTACCAGTAAACATGAAAAGGCGAAGGGGAAAAAGTGCATTGTACTTTGAATGGAGTTATATTCGATTATAATTTAGAGAAAAAGATATTTGAACTTATTTTTAACCGGAGAGGGTACTACTAGTTATGAACATAGAATGATCTGCATTTGATGATTTAACATGGTTATTACTTAGAAAACATCCAACATCCAATGAATCGCATTAACATGACACGGGACCCATGCTTAACTTGTGGTGCAGCCGGTGCGTATAACTCCGTCTCAAAACCGCAGATGTGGTCTTTTTTTTTGTCATTTGTTTTGAAACAGAGGGAGTGTTCTGAACCATATAGGTGTCGTCTTCCATTATTTTCTTTTATTACATAGTACAACCTAGACATTCACAACGCACACATACCACTTCTATGAATGCATATACGGAAACTCTACCTTTTTTCGAATGTTGAGTCGGCCTATCTAGGGCCACAACGTCTACAGCTGAAAGCACAATGCCATTAAATTCTAAAAAATTTGCTCCCACACACAGGACAGTCAAACTTAGAACATAAGGTGCTACTGAGGCTTTTGTAATCACTAGACTACAAGCCTTTTCGTCTATCGTGTTACGCACAAACCAACTTTCTATAGTTTGCATCACGATGGTGCCTTTGGTGCGAGGGACAGCCATGTACATAGGTTGGGCAACCCATGATATCTTTTCTTTCTTTCTTCTTCTTCTTTTTTTTTTTTTTTGATCTCGAAACTTATTGATCAGACTTGGAATTCTTAATTTTGACATGACTATTTTGTTTTCAAATTCACTTAAACCTATTTAAATTGATTTGAAACATCAACTTAGTTGAAACATATTGCCAACATGGACCTTTTCACATTAACTTGAAACTTGTTTGAACTGACTTGAAAGTTTTTATTTTTTTAAAGAAAACATTAGAATTGACTTGAAAATTTTCATATAGATCTTTTCTAAGTTGACTTGAAACTAGTAAAAAAGAAGATGAGACAATTTGACACCACAGAAACGTGAAGAACCTTTTTGGAAAAAAAAAAAGATACAGTCTTGTACGCCAGAGGTGGCTCGAACTTTGGGGGATTTTTTTTTTATAAAAGATAGAAATAGAGATGGCCTCTCACCTCTGCCCTACAAAGGCGGAAAAAGAAAAAAAAAACAAAAGAGATGATAACCATGCAGTAATATTCGGAATAGCTGACGGAAGCGCCGCACACGCGCATGTGGTCCTCGACGTGGAGATGTGATGTTCGACGCTGTGCTGCGGTGTCCTGTGCGCGTTCTTCTCACGCTCAACCACAGACCACCAGGATGAGCACACAGATCAGATCAGATCAGGGGTCGTTGTTTATTGGCATACCTATCCAGGGGATTCGCATAAGTATGAGCTCAGGTGCTTCACACCATGACACAAGCGACAAACCCCGCTGCTCCTCTCCGTGCGCTCCGGCGCCGCCGTCTCCATGCCCGGCATGATGGACACCGTGCTCAACCTCGGTCTCAACGACGACGTCGTCGCCGGGCTCGCCGAGCGGAGCGGCCGGCGCTTCGCCTACGACTCGTACCGACGGTTCCTCGACATGTTCGGCAACGTGGTATGCGTATCTATGAAAGAGTTACATATGGATCATTTTTTTTATTATTATATTCAGTTAACTTAGCATGTCATGTCCTTTTCCATTTTGTATCACGAAAATGGAACTGATGAATCTTGAAATGATTTACAGAGTGTGTTTATGCATAAGTTTTTTTTTTTTTTTTTGGTATGTAAGCATATGAGTGTGTGGATGTTTTAGTTCTTGTATGAAAGCCACGTTTGCACACGGGTCCTTTCGGGCCAAGAAAATACCCTGAAAAAAATTAGATACATTTTGTGGGCCGAAACTAGGCCCATTTCTTGCCGTTCCTCTCCTCCTCTCTCCTCGGCGGTGCTCGAAGATGGCTACGGCCGTCGCGGCGCCGAGCCGCAGGAGTGGCGGCCACGGCTTGCGGTGGAAGGCGTGGCGTGGCCGTCGACGTGGCCCCGCGCCGCATTACGATTGGTTCAAATCGTGAAGAGGTGACACAAGTCCTTTCGGGGCCTCGCGGCGGCTATTAGTTCGTTCGCTCTTTCTTTGGTTTTTCTGCGGATACTACCCAAACGACTGATTGGCTTTGTGTCACATGAATCAAATCCATTTTTGTGATCGGAATTTTAATTTTAAAGCTAGAATTTCGGTTTAGAATCAAATCCCAAACAAGTACCTACTTTCTTATTTACAGTATATAGGAATTTTATGTTGACATCTTAATAAATATGGATGTTCTATTTTGTCCTAATGCTTCCGTTAAATTAATTCGATTTCACATGTATGCTATAGAGTTCATTCACATCTTAAGTTTGGTTACGGTAAAAATACATTGCTCTTAAACATTAGGTCCGATTCAATGTTTAATCTCATTTTCAAACATCAGGTCAGGGAGTAAAACGATATGTTATCTACAACAAAGTTCTCCTTGATGGGAAATGAGCAAAACCATATGTTTATAAAAAAAATAAATCCTAGTTCACTTCAATCTAAAATAGGATATAATTTTAAAATTTGACTAGACATTTGAGATTGGAATCTGGTTCGAATTCTTCCTTCGTCAGGTGATGGGCATACCTCACGGGCTATTCGAAGAGAAACTAGAAGCCATGAAATGTTCCAAAGGTTTACGAAATGATACTCAGCTAGTGTCACTGATCTGGAAGAACTTGTGTCCCAGTATAAGAATGTTTATGTAATGGCTAAAGGCGAGCAGTTTCCGTCAGGCAAGCCTATGTAATGTTGATTTCTTGTCATTATGCATGGCAGTGTTAATAGTTTGAAGATGGATTTGTATGTTTATTCTCCTTTTTTTAATTGTTTGTGCGAATTTGTAGATCCAAAAAAGCAGTTGCATTTGGCAGTCCTGGCTGTTTTTGATTCATGGGACAGTGCTAGGGCAAAAAAGTACAGAAACATTAACCAGATTACTGGATTGAAGGGCACCGCTGTGAATGTCCAGTGTATGGTGTTTGGCAACATGGGCGATACATCAGGCACTGGCGTTCTCTTTACCAGGAACCCGAGTACCGGAGAGAAAAAACTTTATGGCGAATTTCTTGGCAATGCTCAGGTACTAATTATCATTGGTCTTCAATATCCGAGGTTCTAAGGGACAATATTTTGTCCCAGTCATTGTAGCTACTGCATCGTTTCAATCATTTCTGATTCTGCAATGGCTAATGCGAATGGTTTCTTTCATAGGGTGAGGATGTGGTGGCTGGAATTAGAACTCCACAAAATCATGATGCAATGAAGGAGTGCATGCCAGAACCTTATGCAGAGCTTGTTAAGAATTGCACAATCCTGGAAACACATTACCATGAGATGATGGTATTATACTAGTTCGGTTACCTAGCTTTCTGTTATTCATTTTAGCATTTTAGATTCCTTTGAATTGAAAGAAGTTTTTAAATAAAAAAATGAGCTAATGCAGTAAATGCTGCCTTGATTTGAACTGAATGGAAGGGTATTCAGCTATGTTGATTGTGTGTCGTAAAAGATATGAAAGTTAAGTGGATTAGAATTTTACACTTTAACTTTTTGAGATGTTGAACACGGACATTACTACAAGCATTAAGTATTATAAGTCCCACAGTGATGTCACTACAATGATGTTTATTTGACCTCAGATGAACTTTCTTTCAAATACAATGCAGGATATTGAGTTCACTGTTCAAGAAAACAAACTTTGGATGCTTCAGTGTAGAACTGGAAAGCGAACTGGCCAAGGTGCTGTAAAAATTGCTGTAGACATGGCGAATGAGGGCCTGATTGACCATCGTTCGGCAATTAAAATGGTGGAACCACGGCATTTGGACCAGCTTCTTCATCCACAGGTTTTTATTTAAGTAGCCCGCACATCTATTGCATTATACAATCTGTAGACATATTTTTCTTAGCTAATTTCTGTTGAATTGGGAAATATGTTGGGCCGGAACCCTATAGTAGTCTTGCAAACATAATTCGTCAGTTTACATAGTGACATATGAATGTAAGACCCAAATCCTATAGCTAAAATAAAATGCAAGACTCAAAGGTACCTTTAAACATGTAACACAGTGATCTATTGATATTTGTTTCGAATGATCAAAACTGTAGTAATATACCAATTCACTCTCTTTCTTTGGCATTGTTTTAAACTAGTTTGAGAGCTCATCATCATATGAAGAAAAAGTCATAGCAACGTGCTTACCTGCATCACCAGGAGCTGCTGTAGGTCAATCGTGTTCACAGCTGATGCTGCTGAAACATGGCATGCAGAAGGAAAAAATGTCATTTTGGTAATAACTTACAAGTACACTCGTTAGTCTTCTAGTTTACTTTATGAAGGTGCTAAGCATACCCCTTTTTCCATCTGTTCCTGATATGACAATTCGTTTTGCTGATCAATTTAAAGGTTAGGACTGAGACAAGTGCAGAAGATGTTGGTGGCATGCATGCAGCTGCTGGAATTCTCACAGCCAGAGGTGGTATGACTTCTCATGCAGCAGTTGTAGCACGTGGCTGGGGAAAATGTTGTGTGGCAGGATGCTCAAGTATCCACGTAAATGATATTGAAAAGGTGATTAGCATTACACATTCTAAGATTTGCCTTGGCTGATACCAGGATGGCAGTTGTAGTATTGCGAAGATAAACAAAAGTGGATCCTATTTTGATCCGTTTTCGTTTCAGTTTATGTTTCTTTACAACCGTATAAATTTATGGATGCAGATTGTAGTAGTTGGGGACAGGGTTCTTTGTGAAGGTGATTGGTTGTCACTGGACGGGGCAACTGGAGAGGTTATTTTGGGAAAGCTGCCTCTATCCCCGCCAGCACTTAGTGGTGATTTGGGAACATTCATGTCTTGGGTCGATGAAGTGAAACAACTAAAGGTAAAAGTTTTTATATCAATAGAAAAATAGGGGCGATCAATCAAAATAAATAGGTCACTGCTATCATAATCCTAATTCTTTTTTCCCCGTTTTTAGGTCATGGTTAATGCCGACACTCCTGCAGATGCACTGACGGGAAGAAACAATGGTGCTCAAGGAATTGGGTTGTGCAGAACTGAACACATGGTTGGTACAATGCTTTATGTTATTTTTGGAGGATCTGTATATGCTTAATTCCCAGTGTAATGTTGGCTCAGCATTATTTTTTGTGCTTCAGTTCTTTTCTTCCGATGAGAGGATAAAGGCCATGAGACAGATGATAATGGCGGATACTGCTGAACAGAGGCAGAAAGCATTAGACGTTGTCCTGCCATATCGGAGAATTGATTTTGAAGGGATTTTCCGTGCAATGGATGGTATGTGACAATACAATCACATTTGATTTTTCAATTGCCCAGATTTTGCCCAGATTTATAAAGATATCACTGCAATTCTATTATCTTCAGCTTGGGTAACACTGATGGCATAATGCATCTCTTATTTGTCAAACAGTGGTACCTGGAGTGAACTTCACATAGTCAGATCATTTATCAAAGAAAAATGAGTATGACACGTAAATAGGAATACAGGCTCATTTAATTTTTAACTTTTGCATCCTTGCTTGTGTTCCAGGCCTTCCAGTAACTATTCGCCTCTTGGATCCTCCACTTCATGAGTTCCTTCCAGAGGGTAACATAGAGGATATTGTGCACATGTTATCTTCTGGCATGAAATCTAGTAAGGAGGAAATCCTTGCAAGAATAGAAAAACTTTCTGAGGTGAATCCAATGCTGGGTTTCCGTGGGTGCAGGTTAGTTTTTAATGTGGTGCTTACTCGCATAGTTGCACAGTTCCGTTGCAAACTACCAAGAAAGCACATGCCCTGTGCAAGTCATTGTTGGTCTTAACGTTGTCACATCAGCAGTTCTAATGTACCATCTGCATCACATTTTCAGGCTTGGTATATCTTACCCAGAACTAACAGCAACGCAAGCCCGAGCTATCTTTGAAGCTGCTATTGCTATGAATGATCAAGGTTTTCTAGTTTTCCCGGAGATAATGGTTCCTCTTGTTGGAACACCTCAGGTATGCAGATTTCTTCACAAAGTTTTGCGAAGTACTGGTAATATTTTTGGTGATGTTTGACGTGTTTTAAGGAAATTTAATTAGACACGCATTAACAGTGGAATACATGGAATTTTGAAGTTAAGGTGTAGTGTTTTCTCTTAGATTAATAGGATTGAAATTAGCAAAGTCTTCACTACTGCCTAGCCCAACTTGCTTGGGAATAACCAAATAAAGGCTTTGTTGTTGTTAAACTTTTATCTTCTCCTGGGAGTTAGTCTTTCTAGTAAAAGTAGAAATATGATTGATTGATGTATCATATGTTTCGGGTTAGTTTCAGAATATTGGCACCATAAGATGTATTGGTATCATTCAATTGCGTATATGTTTCTCAAGGGAACTAATAGTGGTGTCTTGCTTTTCAGGAACTTGAACAACAGGTGCGTGTAATTCGTCAAGTTGCAGAGAAGGTTTATGCCAATGCAGAAACAACTATCAGCTACAAAATCGGGTCCATGATCGAGGTTCCTAGGGCAGCTCTCATAGCTGACGAGGTAAATAGATATGGAACTTGTGTAGTTTGCTTTTGCACGGCTCCAGAAATAGGTACTTTTCTCAATAAGAGGTCGAACGAGCACACAGTTAGGGCTCAAGTAATATCTATAGTTTTTGGCAATTACTAATATGATTTATTCTTACAGATAGCAGAGCTGGCCGAGTTCTTCTCGTTTGGAACAAATGACCTCACACAGATGACATTCGGCTACAGCAGGGATGATGTTGGCAAGTTTCTCCCAACCTACTTGTCCCAGGGTATTCTCCAGCATGACCCGTTTGAGGTAAGATTTAGCCCCTGATCAACCTCTGATGCCTGTCATTGTCCCATTTCTACCGGATAAGAGCAGAGGGAACCTACTTCATATACGTTGTTCTGTTTTATGTTAGCTATGTATTATTAATACATACGCTGACCCATTTTCAGGTATTTGATCAAAAGGGAGTAGGCGAGTTGGTTAAGATTGCCACAGAGAGGGGCCGAAGGTCAAGGCCTGATTTGGAGGTAATTAATTAGTTCATTGAAATTGAAAAAATCAGGAAAAGAAAAAACAAGCACTTCCTTGATGGCCCCCTTAAAGTTTTGTCCTTTTTCTGAAAAAATATATATTGTAATAACAGGTCGGCATTTGTGGTGAACATGGTGGTGAGCCTTGATCAGTTGCCTTTTTTGCAAAGGCTGGGCTGGACTTTGTTTCTTGTTCGCCTTTCAGGTTAGTGGCTGTGATATCCTTCAAAGGTGACTCTTATTAGGAGTAATACATAAAATTGATCCTGTTAAAATTAATATTTTCATGTTGCATGTATTAGAGTTTGTTGTGGCACATCGTGCAAGGTAAGTTGTGACTACGGATCATGCAGATGGGGCATGGATATAAATGTCCTAGTTAGAGGTCTCCTTTGTTTAAGATTTTCATGTTATTATTAGTTTTCATGAGTTGGTAAGGATAGGCGATATAATGTAGCATGTACAAGAAAACAAGAAAAATGCAGTGTTACAACATGGACAGTCACCAAGCCTTTGCATATTTCGTTTTGTCCGTTTTGTGTGTATGACGGGTGTTGGGCTATTAAACTCACAAAGGTCAACGTGTTTTGGAACAACTGTTGAACTGCTGATTGGGTCGATATGAACAACTTGAGTAACACGCTTCACAATTTGGATGCAGGGTCCCAATTGCGAGGCTAGCTGCAGCACAGGCGGCCCTCTGATAAGCGCAAATGTTGGCACCTCCTCAGCAAGCAATCGTTAGTGTGCCTTGTACATAAGTAATGCACAGATGGGCACTTGATGCCTGCTTGAGGTATGTACACCTGTAAGTTGAAGATTGTACATGTACAACTATCCTTTTGGACATATCCCTGATCCTTGGTGAGGCACTTATGTGTATCGACAGCAATGCAACCAGTGTTGACTTCGGGATGAATTTTCAGAACGTTGGAGTGTCAATAGGCTTAAGCTGTATAATAGCTAGTTTATCAAGATTGTTTTACAAAGACGAGGAAATAGAACGCTTTAACTTGCTTGGATGATCGTAGCTCGAAGAATTCACGATGGGCTGTGTAAAATGTAGTGTGTGATCATCCATGCTGGAGCTGTTGTTGTAATCATGTGAGTACCTCGAGTGCATCGCTTGTCTGTGCATATGTACCAAAAAGGAAATTGATACTACGCCCAATTCCATTTATTCGGAAGTAGTAGACTAAAGATTAGCCAATCTTGAAACAACTTAACTGCAACAGGACGGGTGATCACGTGAATTGGATGTTACATTCACCACCAAGTAACAACGGTTAGCTGCCCTGGAACATGGCTGGGTTCGTCCATTGCCCTGAAGGCACCGGCAGCAGCAACCAATTGGTACTCCATTAGCCAAACTTTACTAGCCTCTCTTCGAGGTAGGTCTCTCCTACGCAGTGCGTTTGCTCCTGGAAATATTGAGCAATTGATCACACAGTAGTTACAGCGTTGGACACATCATGAAGAGAAATCTGTTCTTGAAGCCAAGCTTTGCTTATGACGTCAGTGGCTTGGCTTCAATCGGCCCTCTTGCCTGAACATGTGAACTGAACACTTCCCTCTTTCTCTTCAGGCAATTCCATATCAAGGATTAGTCAAAGCAAAAGCACTCTTCATCTCTTTGTGCCCCTAGGTTCTCATGGAGAATAGCTACTGCTGGATTTTTTTTTTAAAAAAAAGCCATGAACAACAGAAGCGTTTCTACTTGTACCTTGAAAACCATAATGGAATCACAAGCTAATTTCTCTGATACATTCCATCATGTCACTTCATATTTCCGTGACAAACGAATTAATCAAGTTATAAGTAATGGGTGGACTGCCAAAACATTGCATTCATCTCTGAAATTGGCATTGTTTTGGGTGCCTCAGGACCAATCTTGAGCACAAGTTCCATTATCTCTATCACAGCAAACATGGATAATTCCACTCTTATCTGCTTTTCATAATCCCAGTGAGGATTCATCAAGATGATGAGCTATGACACGGAAGCATAAATGAGCGCCAGCTAACAAATTCCAACAACTCTAATTACCGAAATCAAGCAAAGCTGTAGTTCAATGTTTTTTTCCCAACTAAAGCATCACACCAGAGCATAAAAAGAATAAAGGATTAGTCAGTCAGTCAGCCCTCTTGCCCGAACATGAGAACTGAACACTTCCCTCTTCAGGCAATTCCATATCAAGGATTAGTCAAAGACAAAAGCACTCTCATCTGTACTGCCCCAAGGTTCTCATGGAGAATAGCTTCAGTGGAGTTAAAAAAAAAACATGAAAGAACAGAAGGGTTTCTACTTCTACCATGAAAACCTTAATGGAATTCAATGCACAAGACAGTTTCTCCGAAATTGGCTTTGTTTTGAATCAACACTATCACTATGCTTCAGAAGCAAGTTTCACTATCTCCATCACTGCAAACATGCAACGATTCCATATTCTGTTTTCTGTAATTTTCATAATCACAGTGAGGATTCATCAAGATGGTGAGCTACGACACAGAAGCATAAATGAGTGCCAGCTAACGAATTCCAACAGATAATTTCCGTAAATCAAGCCAAAGGTGTAGTTCAATGTTTTTTTCTCTTCACAACTAAATCATCACACACACTAGAGCATAAATGAATAGAGAAAAAAAAAGTAGAGTGACCAAAGCTGCAGGTCAATGTTCCCATTCCATTACACGTAAAAGATTCAACACATGCAAAAGCATCCATACAATTCCTGATAACAACTGTAGACATTCACCCTTGAGTTTTGCCTCCATTCTCAATTAGCCAGTGAGTCTAATAAATATGGAACGTATGGAAGATATGGAAGAAATGGGTCATACAAACGCTCTTTGAGATCACAGATAACAGAAACTTTTCCACGATCCATGTCATATGACATTAATGTATCCTCACCATGCCAGACAAAGAAGATTAATCTGCATTCTGGATGGATTGCGATCAAAGAGTAGTCTCGTTCAAACTTCAGTTTTTTCACCCCAAAAAGCTGGAAAGTGCTAATGTTGTACTTAAAATTCCATTCACCGCCATAATAGTCCTCAAGAACCCAGACAGATAGTACAGAAGCATCTCTATCTCTCGTATTTATATAATATAATTGCCCCTGAGATTGACCAATAAAAGCAAGAGGACCTCTACAAAAGCATTCAACACACATTGTGTCCATCAAGGGAATGGTCCTCCATGTCTTCCCCTCTGTATCTACTGTCAGTATCTTGAAATCATAGGTCATCAAATGCAGCATTCCATTGAAGAAAACACCTCTCGAGTCTACCACTTGAAGCTCATCATTTATCCAACCGTTTCCATTGTGACTCCACTGTCCAGTCTCTGATGAGTAGATATTCACACCAACAATATATCCATAGTCCTCATGACCCTCTAAAATCTGGAACACATAAAAGTGGGAGGAGATGACCGGGTTGAAACCCAAACGGAATGCGCACGCACCCGTGTCATAGTCAGATTCAGGCAAGACTACAAATCTCTCCGTTGCAGGGTTGCACACAACATAATCGGCTTCATCTCTGGGGCAGACCTTCCAGCAGAGGCAGAGAAGAAGGCCACCGCAGCACATCTTGGGAATAATCAGCCTATATCCGGTCAAGAAGGGCAACGAGGGGTTAGAAAATGGCAGTTCTTCGTCCCCCGAGATGTCCACAAAATCAGGGTAATTTATATAGTCGTTCTCCTCGTCGAGCCTGCCACTGGGGTAGAAGAAGCCGGTGAGTGTCTGGGGGAGCTTCCTGCGGTGCTCAGGGTGGGTGATGAGGCTGTACCAATGCGAAGAGACGCATTTGAACCGGCAAATCGATTTAACCGGCAGCCGCGATAGGATCTCAACGATGAGGTCGTCGGTGAGGTCGGCGGCGGCAGCCATCTTCTTGGGGTGATCCATCCGTGCGCTAAATTAATCTGAGAAATGAGGTAGATTGAGGAGAATGGAAGAAGATTAGAAGAGAAGTGCAGGGACGGAGGTAAAGAAGTAAGAGAAAGAAGGCGGAATGGGCGTACCAGTCTGCAGGAGAAGGGCACCGCACAAGAACGGTGGACGTCGGGGTCAGAAGGCGATGTTCGGTGGCTCCATGGCCGGCGGCGGCGGAGGAAGGTGGACATATACGGGGTCAGTTTAAGGTTCTCAAAACCGGTCAACCGGACCGGTTTTCTCGGTTTACCAGACGGTTTTCGGTAGCGGTTTTCCGGTTTTTTCAAAATTCCAAACCTTAGCAGGATGGTTAGTGCAAAACTGTAGCACACTAGGAAGGAAAGGCGCGCTCCGCCGCGCTCATGACCTTACGTTATTTTTATTTTCTTCTTAAAGTGTACTCCCTCCGTCCCAGAATATAAGCATTTCAGGGTTTGGTCAAAGTCAAGCTTCCTTAATTTTGACCATCAATAGCAAAATATTTATAGCACTCCATTATATATAGTTGATGTTGTTAGATTCATCATGAAATCAACTATCCTAATATGCAACTCTTCATATTTAAAATATTTTATTTTTATAACTATTTCTAGTCAAAGTTAAACCTGATTGACTTTCAACAAATCTAGAAATGCTTATATTCTGGGACGGAGGTAGTACTATGTACTACTCCAATGCAAGAAAAAATGCAGATGGTCCCAAAAAAAAGTGCAGATTGCATAAAGTTAAGGGCTGGACCGTAAGAATGATAATCCAGACGATCGAATCTGTAAATGTAACGTACAGCAGGGTGCCACCTGGAAAACGACCAGAAGGCTGTCCACCTTTATTTTAGCTCTAAACGTATTTATATAGAAGATAGGGGACTTTTTCACAAAAAAGGTAAATGCCACAACGTGGCCGCACGCACTCCACATCCTCCTCATAGTTATCTCCTATCACCGTTTCACTCCGTCGCCTGCCTCATCCCATCCCCCGCTCGCTCTCTCTCGCATTCGCACCCAGCCACCAAAGAAAGAAAAAAAATGGAAGTGGTGCTCGATCCGCCTCATCAGCTCGCACGCGAAGGTCCCCGAGACCCCGAGCCTCCTCATCCGCTCAGCGCTCTCTCGCGAAGGTCAGCTCGGAGCGGCATACACCAAAGCACGGCCGAGCGTCGGCTAGCTGAGCGGCTCTGGCGGCAAGCCGGGCGGGCCGGCACTGGAAGCTGGGTGCCGATGTCTCTAGCTCAGGTGACGGCTGCCGGGGCTTCGGCCAGGCAGACGGAGGCGGTCGGCGCAGTTGGAGGTGGCCCATGAGCTTGGCGCTATTGGACTCGACAGCCGTGTCGGGCAGCGGGTGGTCGTGCCGGAGCGGAACGGGAGCGCGGCCACCTGCAGGTTGCGGTAGCGCACGGCGGCCGAGCGACGGCACGCGGCGGCCACCATGGCCGCGGGGCGATCGCACGGCGCGGTTGGGATGGGAGGCGATGCTCGAACACGGGCTGAGACGGCGTCGGCATCGCACACGGCCCACGGCCGGGGAGCCCACCTGCGCTGCCGACCGTGTTGCGGCCGACGCCGCCCACCAACGTACGGAGCTCGACGCGGCGGGCGCGGAGGTAGGCCACGCCGGGCCGGCGACGCAGCCTAACGCAGGTCGGCGGCCATGACGACGCGGCCGGGCGCGCTGCTCGGGAGGCGCGGGCGCGGGCCGCACCGGGGACCTTGCGGGCGCGGCAGAGCGAGGAAGGCGCGAGCGAGGCGACGCGGCGCGGTAGGGAGCGGCGTCGACGGGCGGCGCGGCGTGGGGGGAGCAGCCAGCGGCGCGGCGCGCGGGGTCAGCGAGCGTGGGCGAGCGCCCGGCAAAACCACGGTCGGCGTCCATCGAAAGGGTCGCAAAGCCAGCAGGAAAGCAAGGAACAACTGGGACCCACCTAGAGGCCACGCGTCAGGCAAGAGAATGAACACGGTAGGCCAAAATTCTGTGGAGACGTGTTGCCTCCCATGTCTGAAAATTAGGATATTTCTTAGTCTCGCCTCGTCATTATTGGACCTGATGATTCGCTGGGTTGGGCTGGGTTCCGGTTAGGCTTGACGGAATCTTAGCCCAACTAAATTCAGATTATTCAGGCAAAAAACTAAATTCAGATTATTGATGCAAAAGTTTTGAAATGAATGGCTACTAAGGAAACTAGTTAGTGAACCCGTGCGACACGCACGTGTGAATACTTGTCAACACGACATAGTTTTAGGTGGTGATGTGAGAAAATCATAATAAATTGAATTTATAATTATATTGTTCTAATAATCACATTCAAATAATGTGATACATTAGTCGTTGAGATCGGAACTGGCAATGATTGTTTTGTAGCAAGGAACAACGGCTTTTTTCAATATTTTGATTCATCAGAAATTACAGAAAAGAGAGAAAATGGGCTCTATAATCTGTCTCAATCCCGGTCTGAAGCAATTGCATACTCAGACCATGCATACACCTTGGCACACATGTGCCAAAAGTTTTCAACGCGGTTTCACAAGAAAATAATTTCTCTAAGGCAAAATTATCAGTAGCACACTGATAAATGATGGCTTCGTCGCCCACACTGACAAAGATGATTTTGGCTGAGATACAATAGGATTCCAATGGCTCTCGTCAATGACACACTGTAGGTTCATAAAGTGATGGTGCCAGTTTACGAGCAGCTAAACAACATGACAAGTAATCTCTAACGCTGCATTGAAACTGTTATAGTACAGATTGACGTGAGAAGCGCGAAAATCACCACTTTGACTTCTTCATTAGTCGATCGGTTTATCATTTTCATTTGCTTTGGAGGTGTGCTTAAAATCTCAACACCATCTACACATGTATGCATTTATCTCACTCAAGATCATAACATATATAAAACCCTCTTTACTGGCACAGAAGATAGTAATATGTCAATTACAACCCATTCATCACTGACTGTCAGCAATTTCATGGATCCAAAGTAATTAATAAAGTTCTATGCAATATTTCAGATTAATATGCGATGATACACAGTGAAGTAGTTTGGATAGGAAAACACAATTGGTATCTAAAATTATGGTCAAAACAATATTGTCCAAAAACAAAGGGAGCTGGTGCAAAGGAAATGACAGATCAAATCCTACAATATAGTAAAATCAAGAACATCAACATCTTTGTGTATTCAGGGCAAAGTAGCATGGTATCATATCTACATTTGAACAACAATCAGTAAATCAATCGAGCCATACATGGTTGGTTCTTGATGTGAAAGGGAGCAGGAATTCATTTTCATTAGAGTGGTTTCTCAAAGGAGTGACAAGACAGTGACCATCCTTGTGTGCACTGGGGAGCATGAGCAGTCAAATATTGGGCAACAAGACTGTATTCCAACTTGTTCCTCAAGGTGCCAGCAACAGCCAACCTCCTATGTTTCGATAAAAGTATAACCCATTAGCAACAAAAATGTTTCGAACTGCGGTTATAAAAAAAAAAGAGACTACACCTTCAAAATATGTGCATAATAAAAAATTCAAACTTAATCTCATCCAAGCGTTTGAAATATCCTGGCTACAAAATGGATGCAGATAGAAGGTGTCTCAGCCAAAAAAAAACTTTAATGGTCACAGGTCAAGAAGATTATCTCATACAGAAGCCGCATGAGAATTGTGACACTTCAAAATATATGCACAATGTTAGAAGCTAATTATTTCACATAGCATTCAAACAAAATAAACAAAGTACCTATCTGAGGGTGCCATTATTTCACATATCATTACAAATAACAAAATTTGTAAGAAACAACAGGAAGAGATCAACTAATATACAAGTTGCAATGGCTTGTTTATATAATAATCTTTAATGTTTCTAAGTACATGTCAGCTTACAAAAAAAGTTCAGTAGAAGATTCATATTACTTTAGTTTTGCAAAGATGCTATGGATTTCTGTATCCTAAAAAACCCGACATGGATAGCTTGAAAAGTGGTGGTGAAGACTTGTTCTGCTCAAAGTTTTGTTTCAAGCTAATATCTTATTCTTAGCATTTTGTGAAGTTAGTAGCCTGACAAACTAACATGCCAGTGGTACTTATGGTCTAAGTACAGAATAAATGCCGCGAAAGTGGATTTTTTGTCCCTTTGCATCTATAAACAATTAAATAAGCAAGCACCATTAAATAAAAGAAAAGAACAAAAAAAAAGATAACTGAACCACAATTAATCCTTTAGTCGATTATGTTGTCGGATTTTTTTGGCAATCAGAAAGGGCAAAGGGGATTGGAAATTTTACCAAAATATCCAACAGATGGATTTTGCATTCATTAACTCCTCTATTTGTATAACACATGGTTATGAAGAAATCAAGAACTATATAAAAGGTAGTAAACATGCACACTGGGCTTGCCAAGATGCGTTGACAGGTCTTGCAGAGCACCTCACACCAAGGGGAAAAACCACAAGCCAAAGTTTTCACAGAACCTGCAACCAAAGAACAAGTCACTTAGTGGGCAACATGAACCGTGGTTGGTACAAAAAAAGATGGGAACAAGGTGCAGTAGGCAACTGCTGACAATGATTATTTTTCACTCATTACAATGCAAACATGTCAATTCACAAAGGGTTTCTTTTTAATCAAAATTCATCTATATGTATTCGCAGATTACTCCTTCAGACATGATGTGATTGTACATATTTCATAACAACAGTCGCATATAAGATGTACAAAACCATCTAGGTGACGACTTACTTTCCTTTCATTACAACATTGCAAACCATCTATTTTAGCACACAATCTAGGCTTGAACCAAGAGCATAAAAAATGGGGCTTTAGTTAAAATGGGGCTTTAGTTTTAGAATATGTTGATATCTGTGGTATTTTGAATCCAATCAATATATAGGAAGGGATGGATTCAAATAGTCTATATAAAAACTCAGCAGTCAAATATGTAGAAAACACTCGAATGAAAATAATAAGATGAAGCACAACACACCGCGCAACAAACAAAATCCATAAAATTAAATGAGTAACACAGGTCACCTAATATGAACTGCAAAAACAAAATTTTGCAGTGCCAAATATTGCTCCAAGAAATAGTCAAAAAAAACATTCGGGTCCCCATGAGCATTTCAAATGTTCAGACTCACAAAAAAGAAAGTTACTTGAGTTAGTGTTTTGCAGGGTGGGGCCGAAAGTTCAGAGAACATGCAGTTGGCATGCACTTTTACAAAGAAGCATGATCATAAAGCAACAAGCATGTAGAGAAAAATCTATAAAAAAGGATCTGGATTGTCAAAATATAACCGAGAACAGATTCTTGGCCAACACAAATGAACATGGCTTCAGCTTGTATACAAAACAAAAAATAGCCCAATAATCTTACAAGGCAATCTAGATATGGCATTTTCATGTGCTCAGTTTGTTTGAGTTTATCTCCAGATCCATTCAAAAGAGGTCAACAGCTTGATGATGGAAGGCTATTATATAGAAAGCAATTGTATTTGCAATCCATCATTCATATAGAAACTGGAATCTTCCAGAAGTCAATGTACAGAAATTAGATTAGCTACAGACTATGTTAGAATGTACTCTAGAAGGTTGCATTCACAATTGTATTGTTGGGAACTTGCAATCATTCTCCGAATAATTTCCTTGCAAGCCCTGGTATGATCCTGGCTCCTGCAGTTATAAGACATATTTACACACTGGAGAGAATGAATGGCCGTAGTATATATGCATTGTATAAAACCAGGAGGCAAGAACAAAAGCTCACAAACAGGGTGAGCACAGGTGGCAAATACAGGACACTGGAGACCACTACAATCTGGTTAGAATTAAACTAATTCTACAGTTAATAACTAAAAAAATCATATAGCAATGCAAGTGCAAGTATAAAAGAATGACTTGAAGCAAATAAAGAAATGATGTCCTGAAGCAAATAAAATTTTGTTTGGTTGGTATGATATGGATACCCTCACTTGGATCGGAACCGGCAACAGTCTTTTGTAGCAAGGAAGGATGACTTCTTCCAGTATTTTGATTCATCAAAAATTAAAGAAAAGAGAGAAAATAGGCTGTGATCTATTCTCAATCCCGATCTGAAGCATGTATACACCCTCAACCAATTTCAACTTCATATTTACAAGCAGAAAAAACATTTTCAGGACACCGTCGCAATCTGCCATTCATGGTTCCCTGAATGATAAGACAAACATTGTGAAACGAAGGAGAAAGGCGACTGGATGGACAGATGCTTACCTATAGTGAAAGTCCTGCAACCATGAACCCAGGCACCAGGCTCATAATCATGTGTCAGCAATGTGCTCAGCTGGCAGTTGATTAAATCTTGCCACAATGCACACATGAAAAAGGCAGATGTTTATTTGCAGAAAATAATTCGGTTAAAGCAGGATTAGTGGGTTACCTAAATTGATATCCACTTATAAGATTGCATCTATCTGTGGTCATTTTTTCAATGAATTCAAGGACCTGCTTAGTTGGTCTCTCTGGTCCTATTGTTGAGCATAAATATAAGAACAATTCGTGCACAGACTTGATTTCTAATCCCTGGCCCTAATACTGCTCCTGCAACCAAGGGAAATAGATGTAAGTGATTTTCCTATAGGATCTGAATCCTACAAATTTCCTCCATTTTTCCTTTGTTCCAAAGGAGGCCTGAGTAAGCGAATATGGAGCTACTACTACCATCAAAGCATATAAAGTTTGTTTTCAAACACTTCAGTACAAAAAATAAGTATCGTAGGTCATGTGGCAGCAGTGCGATGTAAAAGAAGATGTTGTTTCATGGGAAGTTGAAATAGCAAGCAGCCATTGTAGGACACTTTCAGATTAAAATATGAAACAGATAGATGAGTACTGCTACTGACAATGCCACATAAGGTCATCCTGGAGCTGTGAGCACGGCATTATCACAATCACCTTGTTTCGTCATATGTTTCAGTGACAAGTATTCGGTTGTTAGTAAGATCATGAACATTGCTTCTTCTGATAGCAGTCCGAATAAACTAAAAGAAACCAGCCTACGTGCTATCGGTGATGTCAGCAATACAAGAATTGATTAACATGGCCAGTGCTCGCCAGACTAACAACCTATTTAACGAATTTATAATGCATGAATTCCCAGCTATTTTGCAAGAGAGAAACTGCCAAAATTCTCCTAGCGCTCATGCCTGCCTAATACGGATCTTTGTATCCCTATCTCTGCAGCAATTATTGGATCAAGGAAGTGCCAGGCAAAAGCAAGACGGCAGCAGGTACAATCGAAGGAGAGAAGTTGGTGCGCCAATCATCGGCGATGATGGCGATGAGGGCGGAGCTGTTGGCTCTCCCTGCCATTGTCACGTCCTACTTCCTTCCTGTTCAGCTGCAACCAAAAAAGAGTTAGATCAGAGAAGGAATCGCGGGAGGAGGTGGCCAGCGATTGATAGGTGGATCATGATCTGGATCGGACATTGTGAAACACTCCCGCAGTGGAGCTGGGAGAAGAGTAGGAAGGCAGACAGGGGCGCCGCCGTCGCGGGATGATGCTGCGTCGCAAATGCGAGAGGAGCTTTGCGTCCTCGTGTCGCAACTGATGACGATTGTTTGGAAACATTGAGGCCTTGCACCGTCGGAGCAGCGCACCTGCACTTGACGCGGTGGCCGCGGCTGTTCCGATCCCGTTACCCGGTGGTTCGCCGTTCCGCGTCAGGGCGACTGCGTAGAACACCGCGCCGCCGGCTCTCGCCGCACGTGATCCTCTGTGGTGTTGGGCGTAGGGGAAGCCACGGGGGAAGGAAACGATACCGGCGCAAATTAAGGGCGGGATCGAGACACGGGTAAGCAAATTCGTGGGTGACAAAAGATTAATTTTGGCCGACGACACATGTTGAAAAAAATGAGTAAGGGGAGGAATTTCTTCAGTTTGCCATTGTGTGGTTGGATGAGGCGGTCGCATTTTGATCAAGGCTTCAGATTGATGGGTGCATCATGTTTGGGGTGCCTAGATTGGTCGCAGAAACTAGTGCCTTATTAGTTTAGATTAGATTAGAAATTTTCAGTGGCTCATAAGGAAACGGAATTTTTTTAATGTCCGCTAGTGGTTTGCCCCTTTCTACACGTTCTTATTCATCATGGACTCCAGCAGATTTTTTTTTAACAATTTATTGGACCTTCTTTGGAAGCACCAGACAGTCCGATGAACACTTCACCATTAAAAACTAGATTCATCAAATTGAAGAGCCATCTGGAGCTCTTTTTCTCCAGAATGGGACCGTCGGTGAACACAACATCCAATCTCCAATTTTTCTCTTCTCTGAATGCTTAATATAAGAGAACCATAAAGTGCGCACTAACCAAAGCATCGAACCATTTCGTGAACACTAGTCACCAGGGGCCGAAACAAAGTCTCCAGCTCTGGGCCTGTTTCTTTCGTTCAGGCTAAACTTTAGCTCTGTTACATAAAAAAATCTTGCTATTTAGAACTGTTAAATAAAATATAATTAAAAAAATAATTACAGAACGTTTAGGCTAATTCACGAGACGAATCTAATGAGGGTAAGTAAGTTGTGATTAGCAAATGTTTATTGTAGCATCACTGTACCAAAATATAGATTAATTAGGCTCATTAGATGCATCTCATAAATTAGCACCCATCTGTCAAAAAAGTTTTGTCATTAAACTTTATTTAATACTTTTAAATAGTAAGATCTTTTTGATGTTTTTTAGCCCTTAGGAAACGAATAGACCCTAAAACACTAGCGTCGGACAGGCCGATGATAAAAAAAAACAAAAACTTCCAATTCAGCCACCGTTGGTTGTTTCTTTCTACGACGTTTTATCATCGTCTTTTTGAAACTCACTCAAAACACAAGAATATAAAAAACGAGGATTTGAAGAACACTTGCACCTCCAATTATATAGAATGAAAACACAGAAAAATCACATAAATGGTCGTTTGGATGGTGCACACAGAAATCGGAAGAGAGTGACAGACAGAAAATATTTTTGTACCTTACGGTTAGACCTCATGTTAAGAATCCTCAAAAATATCAGGAATTATATTGCGATTTGGCATGTACATTCCTTTGTTCTGAAAGACTTTGGTAGGAAAATCTCTGTTCTTCCGTTCAAAAAAAAAAAAAATCTCTGTTCTATCCTCCAAAATTCTTAGGAAAATCTAATGTTAAGGGTTCTATCCTCCAAAATTCTGATAAAAATTCTACAATCTCCAAAGAAACTCTAAGGATTTCATCTCACAAGTCAAGTGCTAGATTTGTACAGGTGCACTCCACTATCTAGTTCTAGGTTGATCTAGCTACTGTCCGCAACTCCATTGACAACAAGACGCCCATGGCGACTTCGTGAATCTGAAGATCAGTCAGCTCAATCTTTCAAAGCTAACTTCCGGAACCCTCTCCTCTCTCTGTCCCATAGCACTTTACTGTAGCATCGTCTTCTCCACAAAAATCTTCACCGAATCTCCAGCTTCATGATCGACCCGCCTCTCCTATCTCTCTCGGGGGTGTTCCTCGCCCGTGGTGAGCGGGAGGGGGGTCATAGCCTGTAGTTAGTAGTACTCCCTCCGTCCCAGAATACTTGGCATCCTAGCCAAACCAAGTTTTCCTAAAATACTTGGCATTCTCACTTCCCGAGACACCTTTCTCTCTTTCTAATACACCTCTATCTCTATCTCTCTCCTCCTTGTTTTCTGTGCACCCATCTTTTTCCACCTCTTGTTAATCTCCGTGTCCAGGTCTAGAATGCTATCTATAGTGGGACGGAGGGAGTAGTATTTTAGGTCTAGTAGTTTGTTTCTTTTCTGTTCTGTCCGGGAGCTTGAGCTTCCTTTCCGATCTGCCGTATATCGTTGTCCCTTGGTGTGGTGATTATCCGGCGTCGGTAAGGTATCCTCCCTTGTCCTTCAGTTTTCCTTTATGGGTGTAAGCGTGATGCCTTTGTCTTCCTCGCCAGATTCCTCCCCGACGAGTGCCTCTTTCCTCTTTTTCTTCTCCACCACTCTGGCTTTGGTTCATCAGATGAGTAGTGCCTTCTTGTGTGTCTGTGTTGCTGAGGCCGTTGTTGGACGTCATGGACTTCTGGATTGGGTCGATCGCGATCTGCTGATCCCCAAATTTATCCAGCTAGTTCTCTATCGATCAAGCCCGGTGAAGCTTCCTCTCGATCTACGGCTTGGTCTTCTTCTACCTCAACTGATGGTGCGCGATCTGTGGCGACCGTCGGGCGGACCGCCGGCATGTCAAACGATCCGCATTTGGAGGCCCTTTCGCCATCTACACCGCGGTGGCTCGACGGCTTCATGCTGTACCTGAGTGGTCTCGGTGTTGATGGTGGCGTCCCCTTCTGGTGCTTGGCCATGGATGCTCCGGCAGGCTTGCTACTCCTGGTGTGGGGCTCTTCTACGACGGCCATGGCTTCTCTGCTGTTGGTGGCAGAGTCCCATTGAGGACCTGGTTGTAATTTTTACTCTTTGTGTTGTCCTCTTTTTGATGCTCAAAGGCCTAGTGAAATTATGAAATCTTGTAAGGGCCTTTTCACTATGTACCATCTTTCCAGAGTAATCGAGAGCTAGCCACTTGCGGGCGTATTTCCTTCCAAAAAAAAAAAAAAATCTTTCAAAGCTGCTCATAACCGTAGGCGTTGTGTGCATGTGTTTATAAAGGTGAGTACTCGTGCATGTTTATGATTGTCTGTGCTTGTACTATGTTTCAAAAAAAAAACACTATCCACAACCCCCCTGTTGATAGTAATGGCATGTCAATGAGAAAAATAAAGCCTCCCCGTGTAAGTGTCACCTATCCCAAATATAGACACCATATCTAGACTCGTAATTCGTCTTCGTGTATACACCAGGTCGATGAACGCTACTATGATTCTAAACTTTCAAATAATAACCGTGGCACTGATCACACTTTAACACTAGGCAACCGTCATCATTGACACAAAAATGATAAAGCCCCGCCGCCCAGCATGTTTACCAGGCACAAATAAAAGTAGGTGCTTGGTAACGACTGCAACATACATAGGCATTTTTATATCGGGCAGAACCTCTGCCTTATGGAAAAAGTTAGAACATTACTCCAGTATGGGGCTGCACCAATATTGAAACCCTGCTAGTAGAAAGAAAAACTGAAAAGTGACAACTCAGGATAACGAAAACCGAAAATAAACTGATCTCACAGAGTCACAAAGCTTCTTCCAAATGTACGAATCATGGGGAAAAAAACACCTTCGTACAAAGGGAGCTCAATTGGCCGATTTTATCCGTAACAGGCTTGCTCCGGTAGCTAGTGACCAGGACCCCTGGGGCTGGGTCCACAGGGAAGCTGCTCCGTCCACCGGGAAGAAGGTGGGGAGGAGGGGGCGTGCAGTAACAAGTGGGGGCACGTGTGGCAGGTGGAAGGTGGGGGAGGAAGAAGAAAGGAGGAATAGTTAATATATAGTAGTAGTCTAAAGAGATGGGATTGACCGCAAGAATTGTATCATGCGGTCATCGTACTATAGCCTGCCCCAGCACATTTACCAGGCATCATCATCTTATCTTGAAAACACACACACACACACACACACACACACTCATTGTCCAGCGGACTGCAACGACTGCAACATACATATTCCTTATCTTTTATTTGTTGACATTTCAGACAAGCTACATGAACTAGAAATGAACTACCAATCCTTGTCTTAAGGACTTCAAAAGAAAAATGGAGGGAGTAAGCATTTATCAGGCAGGGCATCGGCTTTATGGAAAAATTAGAACATTAGTCCCGTATGGGGCGGCACCAAAATTGAACGTCTGCTAGTAGAAAGAAAAACTGAAAAGTGACAACTCGGGATAACGAAAACCGAAAAGAAACTGATCTCACAAGCTTCTTCCAAATGTACGAAACATGGGGGAAAAAACACCTTCGTACAAAGGGAGCTCAATTGGCCGATTTTATCCGTAACAAGCTTGCTCTGGTAGCTAGTGACCAGGACCCCTGGGGCTGGGTCCAGAGGGAAGCTGCTCCGTCCATGCCGTTGCCGTCGTCGACCATGCCCTCTTGTGCAGGGTCGTGTAGGCCACCGGCGCCGCCGTCATCTCTTGGCTCTCGACCTGGGCGTCTGGCAATTGCCTTGCAGCACCGACGGCAGCGACGAGAGCACCGCAAAGGAGTGCTACGGTGAGAATGAGGATGGCAGCGGATGAAGCCGTGAACTTCATATGTGAAGGACGACGGACTTGAGTGTGGCGATTGATGTTCCTACATGCGCAACTTCTAGGATGCTGTATGCTGGGGTTACGTGTGTCAGGCATATATAAGCCCAAAACCCCAGACAAAGTCCGTTCGTTTGTAGAGTGTCTAGTCTGATTTGTCCGTACACAACGGCTTTGTGGTCGTCCGTGAGCGCCTTTAACTGAACCGGAAAACTAAACCTGGATCAACAAAATAAGCCTATATGCGACTCGTCTTTTCATGTTTGGGCACACGATAAGTAACATAACATGCTATACCTCACTGTGCTATGTCTCATCACTGTGTTTCACAGCAAACAATCTGTAATTTGAAAATTGTCACACGAATCCATCAGCATCCAGATTAAAATTAAACTAAGTACGGTTGAAGTATCATACAAATAGCTAATACGTCTACTGGCACTCCACACCAGCAGAAGCATGTGAGCTCGGGCACGGAGCTCGAAGCAAGTCTGCGGTTGCGTTTGGACTTAGTTCGCAAATTTAGGCGACGAACTTCGACCAGGACGCGTAACTGAGATTGTTTACGCTTCCCAGTGCCTACAGACATGGAAGTGATTGTTTTCAGCCCGGCCGGCTCCGAGCACGAGAGTCGCAAATTACGCGCTACTAGGGTTAGTTAAATCTTTATAACCTACGTTTACTGTGGAGTATCATGCGCGGGGACACGGGTTATTACTACGCACTAAGAGTCTATGACCGGCCTACATGTATCATTCACATGCGGCCGCTGGGGAGTGCTTGACAAATTTATTTGAACGAGGTCAAAACTGTCATACCGGCAATTGGTTTCCAGTAACTACGGGCCATTGTGTTAAAGCAAAGATTCTACCCTCTCACCTCCCACGTAACGAGCTTGGGTGATTTTGTATGCGCACGATCAAGAGAATGGGCACTGTAAGCTTGACTGGAGAGTTCGTCCGATCACCGGGCGCAGAGGAAGGCAAGAGGCCACGACCAGACGTGGGCGTGGCCTACAAATGGCGACGACGAGATCAGGTCGTCTATGCACATGCGCTCCTCAGACGCCTAATTAATTTTCATGTATACATCACTAACACGGCTTTGACAAGTAGCATTAGCTTGGCGATAATTTGTACTGTCTTTTTTTTTGCGACGCGATAATTTGTACTATCTGTAAAGAGCAGACTTCACTATATATCAAATTAACATTTTTATTTTTCGATGAAACATTTTTCTTTTTCAGCACAATATGGCTATTATTTTGCTTAGTGTAGAAGGATGGGCTAGAAAAAAAGCTCGAGGCACGTGAGCTAGCTCGGCTCGAGGCACGTGAGGCTAGAAAAGAAGCAAAAGTCCACATCATATAAAAGGGTAAAACCGTTATAAAAGAAACCGTAAGCAAGAGATTAAATGAACCTTTTCCCAAGTCAGCATGCTTGTGGAGGCAGCAGCTGGCTCTTGCCAGATGCGGTTTCAGTTGCGCAGAGAGGCGTGAGCCACCGTGGCTGCCTAAATGCTAGGGCTTCCTCAAGCGCCGCCGCCACCACTCTCTCTTCCCTTTTCTCCATAAACAAATATAAAGCGGCCTCTAGGGGTGCCGTTGGGATGCTCTTTTAGCTTAGCTTGTCTATTGATAAAATAGAATTTCCATGATCCAATCTTTATCGCAAGGTCAATTGTCTTCTTTTGTTATATATCATGTTACTATTTCTTCCCCTAAACAATAACAAATTAAATTATTGGCGCAAAATGCATGGGACACAACACTTTGTTTTTCTTTATATACAGCTCAGAGATGTTTGTAATTAGGAAAATATATATTCTGGGTTTGGCTAATGACGATATATACTAACAAGATTTTGAAGAAGCTTATGTAACTTTTGAGGTTCAGCGCAACTTTTCCCTTCTTTTCCCGTTCTAGTTGGCAGATAGTAAAAGGTCAACGACATGATTTGGCTACCATTATTCAGATGGCCAACAGAAACATAAGATCATACAGGCTCTTTGATGCCCAATGTTCGGGCAGAAAACAGCTTATCCAAATAAGGAGCAACGAGGGCATCCAATTTGACAACCCAAAGTGCAACTGCGAGCCTCGGACTTGAACCCAGGTGGATTGTTTCACCATAAAGAACCTAACCAGCTATGTCATGCTTGCTCTGCATTTACAACCAATCGTCATCCATTACCCCAACAAAATCAACAAGAACCCCCAGACAATAGCAACATGGTAAAAGCAAAAGAAATTGAGTAAAAGTTTGGATATTAACAAGAAAAAATAAATGGTCATAAAATATTTGATTTTCTGACCCCTAAAAGTTCACGCAGTGATGATGTTGGTTGCAGCCTCTTAACCCAGAGCTTGTGAGCAGACTTCTTCCAAGAACAAACAAAAGCTACCTCGGGCACAAATGCCTACATGAGAAGTTCAAAACAGACTATATGAGATTAAAGAAGTTTAAAACAGACTAATGTGGATCATCGCTGATGTTGTCATTGTCACGCAACTCACATTTTATCGTCCATTTATTCATGGAGCAACATAGTATTCTCATTGGCCATGGTCAATAGGCAAAAATTAGCATTCTGCTTCTTCCCGCTCTCTATCCAAGACGCATACTGTCACATCCTAAAATCCTAGGCCAAAGTCAAAACGCTAAAAATCACTAAAATTTAAATCTTTTTGTGTGATCTTACCCGTCATGATTTTTCGAAAATAAAACCCACTAAGTAAATAAAGCGTAGTCGAATTTGAAATTTTGAAATATAAAATCAATGCTCAAGTGTTTGCTTCCATTTAAACTCCACTAAAATTTTGAACCTTTTTGAATTTACAACAAATTAAAATCAAAATAGGTAATTCTCCAAATTAAATTTCAAGAATTTGGATTTAAACATGCGTCAAAAACCTCACCATATGCATTTCTGAATTTATTTGAATTTATTTGAATTGTTTGTTCGACCTTCGCTTTTGTTCGAATTTGAAACTCCTTCAAATTCAAAATCCTGAAACCCCCGGTAAAATGTCAAACCAAATTTTCCTTCGGGCCGCCCCTCTCCCCCTTTCCCTGGCCGGCCCATCCTCTCTCCCCTCTCCTCTTACCCCTTCCCGCGCTGGCCCAGCGAGCCCGCTCCCTCTGGCCCAGTACCACGCCGGCCCATCTTCCTCTCTCTCTCCCTTCTTCCACCTGGGCCGAGCCCCTCTCTCTCTCTGGCCCAACTCAGCGCGCCCGCCTCCTTCTCCCTCCTCCGGAATTCCCGTCGCCGCCCATACCGCGCCGACGAACACCAACGTCACCCGCCACCGCCTTCCTGTTGCCGCCGCCTTCGCGCAACTTGCCGCGCCCGCCAAGTCTGCGAGCTCCACCGCCTCGTCTCGTCGATAAATGGGCACCGAGACCTCCCTCACCGGGCCATTCCCCATTTCTCCCCCTCTTTTTCTCTCTCTCCACTCCGGCGAGCATTCCCGCCGCCGTTGGTAGGCCCCGTCATCTCCTTCTTCCTCCTATAGTTCCGCCATTCTGTGCTCAACCCCCCGTGCTCTTCTCGTCCGAAGCCGTGGCCTGACGAGCCAGATCAACGCCGACCTAGCCGCCGTCTTCTCCCCTATCGCCGACCGCCTCCCGTCACTCTCCGGCTCGACTGAGCACACGGTGCGTTTCCCCATCCTCTCCTCTTTCGTCCTCACCGCCTCTCGTTCTTTCCTTTCCGTTCGCGCGCACCACTTCACCTAGCGCCGCCGCCCGCCGCCGCGCGACGTCGTCGCCGGCGGCCATTCCGCTCGCACCCGGCCTAGCTGAGCTGCGCTTCGGATACGCCGCGCACGCGCGCAACCTCTCGTGCCCAAAAGTGCCGCCGCATCCCTCTCTCTTGCCTTTCCCCATTGCGAGCCGCTGCCGCCGCCATCTCCGGCGAGCTTTCGCCGCCGCTCCACCACTCGCCGTCGTCGACATCACCCACCCACAGCTTCGTCGTCGCGCGCTCGTCCTCGACGACGTGCTCCCAGCGCCGCTCCGTCCTCCTAACCGCCGCCGGCGAAGCTTCCGGCGTCGCGCCGCCGCGCGCGCCCAATCCCCGGCCGCGTTGACCGAGCCCCGCCGCCGTGTCTGACATGGCCGCCGACGTGGCACGCCACGTCAGCCCGTGGGCCCACCTTGACCCGGTCCCCCTGCCCAGTCAGCCTCCCACTCACCCTCTCCCTCCATGCACTCGGTCCACGAAGACCAGCGGCACATGAGCCCCTCGGTCCATGGTGGTCTCAGTCCACCAGCATTTCCAATACAAAAATAAATCCAGAAATTCCCGGGCCCTGTACATTTTACAGATAAGCCCTCGAGCTTTTCTGTAATTATGTTTAGGTCCTGCATTTTCACAGATAAGCCCCTGAACTTTCGAATATTTCTGTTTAGGTCCCGAACTTTTACAGAAACACCCCTATACTTTTCCATAATTATCTTTTAGCCCCTATCTTTTACACCGAGACCCCCAAACTTTCCAAAATTACAGATAGGTCCCTGTCGACTTTCTGTATTTACCAATAAGCCCTCTGTTTTTACAAACAAGCCCTTGAAACTTCAAATCTCCATATCTTTTCCGATTCAATTCCGTTTCGAGCGATTCTTGCGCTCTCGCGTTCGTATAAACGCGTAGTACCTTTTGGTACTGGTTTTGAAGATCTAAAATATCTTTTGCGCCATCAACACTCTAAATTCCTATTATTTTTTCCATAAAACTCCGTTTCGACAAATCCTACGATCGTAACCCTGCACGTGCACTCGTTCAAATCTCCGTACAGCACCAAACCGAATTTTAACGCATTGTTCCGTCTCCACATGGTGCATTTTGGCACTAATTCTGGACTCCGTACATAGACCCCGTCTATGTCGTAATTCTTTTCCTTTTTAATAAAAATTCCGTCTTGGAATATCCTACATCGCCCATCTCATTGTCCTCCAGTGCCTAATCATCACTCGACATTCAACAGACCCATATATCCGCCGCTCACACAGTCTAAAAATGCTGAATTCACACAGAAGGTGCACACACATTTCTTTTTGATCACTTTTTCCAATATCAGAAAAATCCCAGAAAATCTCTAAAAATGCTAGATTGTATTCTAAACCTTTTATCCGACCCTTGTTGCTCCAGATTAATTAGGATTATGGCTATACTTAATTTATTAGCTTAATCCTGATTAATTTCCTTTCTATAAATTTCCTAAATTCATATCAGCTTCACACCCGCGCCAGAATTGCTAAGCTCACCCGGCGATTGTACACAGAATCTTTTACGACCAATTTCCCATACCAGAAAAATCCCAGAAAAGAATTCCTGAAAATATTTTGGGCCGCTCTCAACATCTTCCAACCATTATTCATCCCAAAATAATTAGGATTATATCAAAGCTTAATTAAGCATGATCCTAATTAATTCCTTTTTCCGTAAACTTCCAAAATTCATATCTTTTTCATTCGAGCTCCGATTTTGGCGATTCCTTCGCCAAAATTTATATAAAATCACGCTCTATTCATTGCCACCAGAATCAATCCCTTTTAATGACCTTTGTCAATCCCTCTCTTTTAATTGTCTGCTAACTCCCCGTGTTTTATTTGTATTCGTGCATTCATATTTTACATGAGCACGTACACGTACCACCGTCATGTGCTCACTGCATGACAACTAACTTAATAGATAATAGCTAATCATCATTAGATAATACTATAATATATAAAAATAATTGAAGTGACACACCTTGGACTTTGTACATGTGTTGCATGAACCTTTATATAGGTTACGACCTATATAAAGCTTTAGTGCTACAAATGTACGCAAAATCACGTACACTCGCTCGCTTCTACACTCACATACACTCCTGCACTACTCATGGTGTTTAGCATCCCTCATTTACGCCAAAAGCCCTAGTGTCCGATGCATTACCTTAATAGCCTTCCCAAGATAATATAATCACCCTTAATGTAAAACTTGCTGCATCATGCATGATCCGTGTCTTTTGTCGTTCTCTGGTTTTCCCTCGTCTTTCCAGTTGGAGTTAATTGGATCTTAATTGGCTCTTTTTGATCTTTATTTCTTTTGCGGTAGTTTGTTTATCCGCGTTGTTTTTATACGCTAGATTGCGTAAGCTTCGAAGAAAGCTAGAGGAATTCGAGGAATTGCTAAAGAAATCAAGCTCGAGGATAAGTCAGAAGATCAAACTTCAAGAAAGAGCCTAAAGAATTCAAGATACAGAAGATCCAAGCTTCGAGAAAAGCTTTGAAAGCATCAGCTTCGACAGAAGAGTCTGAAGACCCAGAATTTGAAGATTAGGATAACGTTATCAGGCAAGCCCTAACTCCCACTGATCATATTGATCCTATGATTGCAAAATTATCCTATTTAGAGCTGTTTATAAATAAATATGCATGGTATTTAAATGTGATTTAAATGCTAGAAGGTCCTAGTAATATTTGATTGCCATGCCTTGATCTTGAAATATCCTGATTCCTTGTTAAACCTAGGAACCCGCATCATTAATTCATTAATGATGTGCTGGTATGCTGCTTAGGACTTTCACCATGTGTTTAATTAATCTTGCTCACATGCTTCTGTGTTAAAATGCGTGAGTCTTGGTGGTGTGTGTAAATGTGAAAATGGGTGGGTTTGGTAATAAGTGCAACCCCTAGTGAGGGAATGTTTCTAGTGAGGGAATGTTTTGGTGGGATCAGGCGAGGTAGTCCTCAGTGGGGAGGCTATCTCTGGGACGCCATTCCCCGTGGGGATTGGCTATTGAAGATGCCTGGTTCGGTCGTATAAGGACCGGTTCTTGTGCCGCCTTTGCCTAGCACCTTACGCGCAGCCACAAGCCGTATATGGGTACGGGATTGGAACCACACCCTACTAGTACTCACCCGGTACCTCCCGGAGGCAGAAGATTGCAACGGAGTCCCAGGAGAAGACTCGACGAGGGTGGCGGCGAGTCCGGCATTTATTGACTCTAGCCATATTATTGAATTGTGAAGCCCCTGGTGATGTCCGTGGGGGATGCCGTGGTGGTACCAAGTAGGTATGAAACCTTTAGTAGGACAGTCCGAACTGGGACCCCGGGGAGGACTGGACTACCTTGTGGAGAAATTTGTGCACCCTCGGCCGAGGTTATGAATCTATCCGGATAGCCGTGTTCCACGGTATTGGACAACGCGAAAGCAATGGCCACACTATGATTAGAGTTTCCCGTGTGAGTTATCCTTGGCGTGTTTTCGGAATACACCGGTTTAGAGCCGTGTGCTGGTTGTCGGCCAGCGATAAAATTTGAGGAGCTGGCGGGACGGATTGCATCTCCCCCAGGGCCGCCAACCCCACTAATCTCTACAGATACCTGACTTAGTTTGTGAACAGCTTTGTTTTTAAAACAACCCCTGCATAAAATTGGCTTTTTCGCCAATACAAGGAACCATCAGCCTTTACCTTGTTTAAACCCCTGCATATGCTTACCCCTTGTGTTAGGGTTTGCTGAGTACCTTATGTACTCACGCGTTTGCGCCTGCTGTTTTTAGTGAAGAGAAGGCTTCGTAGGAAGCGGCGACGTGTTGGTTTTCGGGTCTGCTTCTCAAGTCTGCCTGTGGCTTGGGCCTTGGTTTCCGCTGTTTGCTTCGCCGTTAGTTGGTCGGATGGACATGGATGGTTCGAATCCTTGTCCTGCCGCCACTAAGGGCTCTGTAGCAGGTAATACTTCCTCTATTCGAGTATGCTTTGGCTATCATATCTGTGTTCTTGTGCGTATCAGCTACTGATCCAGGGACTGATACATAATGCACATCATACTCTAGAAATAGGGTATGACACATACCCTGTACACAACTCCTCATCATCAAATGTATAATTGACTGTGGGTCTCGGGAAGCCTAACACGTGAGCCCGTTCTTACTGACTAGGATACCTTGTAGGCCAGAAACGTCCGTGGGGTGGGGTTATGATGAATAATGTGTCCCTGTTAGTCGCTGTAATTGTAACAGGATCTTTAGTGACAAATCGGGCACCCAAAATAGCCAACTGGTGGTCTCGAATGGTACTGTTCATGAGTTTCCGTCACAAATATGACTCGTTAATGACGAAACACGAAAACGTCATGAAAGTTGGACGAAACGGAAAAAAAAACCTAAAATAGTGACGGAATGGGAAATCAACCCTCTGAAAACGTCATAAATCAGCATCTCTCTTCTAATGATTGTGCTGTACCCATATGTGCTAGACGACTTGCGAATTCATGTCACTTGGCATAGCTACCCGCAGTGAAGGTTAAATATCATATATTGAGGCAAAGTGCTCAACGATATTGAGGCGTGCATGATGATTTCGTCATTCTCATGACGGTCCAATCCTTCATAATCGTTTAAACATGTGGTGTGTGCGAACAGGATTTGTTAGGTGAATTCGACATCAATAATATCTGAAAGTACAAGCAAGTTGTCTAGCCCATATGGGTACAGCACAATGTCTATTCAGCAAACCAACCAAAAGGATCACGGGCACAAATGCACGTTCATTGTTGTGGACTGTGCTACCAAGAAAATCGGCTAGAACTTCTGTTTATTATGCAGGAGTACCTCCCACGTTCACATGGGTGCAGGTGCTGGAGCGCTATTGAGGGGAAGTTCCTCCTCTCAACTCTTTGAATCTTAGGAGGAGAGTAGAAAATCAATTTTAACCCTTGATTATCAAAATAAAAAGTAATAGAAAATAGAAAATAAATGCAGGCAGCTTTGATTTCCGTGAAGGAATATTTCCGTTATAATAACAACGCCACATTGGCTGATTTGTTACAATATGTTTGGCAACATCATTGCCCGTCAAAGAAAATAAATATTATTTTTCCTACGGTAACATAAAATCAGCAACAGCAATCCATTCGTTGAATATCAGCAACAACAATCACGAAATGTCTTCATATAAAAATCCAGGCAATATTCCATCACGGAAAATCAGCTCGTCCTTTTCGGGAAAAAAATTCCAAATAGAAATATTCCTTCACAAAACTCAGCTCGTCTTCACGAAAATTTTTTCGAAAGTATGACGACATCCACATTTGTTTAACTTGCAAGCGTGTCTCATGTCACGATAAATAGTTTTGTTACATATAAAACAAAAAGTTTTTAGATAGGTAATAATTTTTTTATTATAAGTACAATTCAGACACTCACAACACACGCACACTCACCCCTATTGTAAGGTCCCGCTCCCTGAGCCGGGCCCGCATACGCCTGGCAGCTCTCTAGAATCTCAAGATTGCCCCTACAAACCAACACAAGTCTTTTCTGCGCACTTTGTCCTCACTCGTGCGCATCCGGGAAGAACTTCCCGGTTGGTCACCCATCCCGAAATTGCTCTAGGGCAAGCACACTTAACCTCGGAGTTCTTTCGAGAAGCTTCCAAAAAGAAGTTGCAACTTGTTGATATGAGTATTCTATCAATCTTATTAAGCCATAGGTCAGGATGTCACACCTATGAACGCACATACACAAACCCTACCCCTATGAGCATCTTCGAAGACTTAGCCGGCAAATCCTCGAGGTTGACCACAGGCACCTCGCTGTTGACGGTCACGTCGCCTACTGCTAAAACACAACGCCCCCACAGGGAGTCTCTTGTAACCACTAAGCTACAGGTACTTTCAGATAGTAACAACTGATCACACCATCTTGCATGTTACTTTGACACGTCAAAGCATCTTCTCACGAACGTGGTCACTTTTCTACTTGGCACGTCTCACGTGAGTTTCCTAATTGATATGTTTTTTCCTCACAGCAACCAAACAGCTGAAAATCCGGATCTAATATCCATCACATTTTAAAAGATAATTACTTTCTAAAAAAAAGGGAAATAATAATAGAAATATTAGTGAAGTCTTGCATCTTAGGGTGCAAGGCTTCATCTTTTGTCTCGTGATCTAATCAAATGATGGTCTATAGTTATTTCGGACTAGTGGAATTTTGTGGACATGTTTCACCAAATGCTTCATGTGCATTTGATATTTTCTCTATATAATACTCCTATATAGATCAAAGGGTGGCAAGCACTTGTGTGTCGCAGAGCTGTAGCCTAAGCTTCCACAGGAAGTTGCAGAGAAACCAGCCGGTGCAGGGGAGAGAGGTGAGGAGGAGGAGGATGAGATGAGGTGGCGGTGGTGGGTGCCGGCGTAAGCGGCCTGGCGGCGGCGCACGAGCTTGCAAGAAGTGGCTGCGTCCGTGTGACCCTGTTCGAGAAGGAGAACTACCTCGGCGGACTGGGCAAAACCGTGGCTGTCGACGACAGTGGTACCAGTCCAGTCGACCTTGGCTTCATGGTCTTCAACCGGGTGAGAACATGCATGGATGGTTCACAGAAACTTATATTTCTCCGTCTCTGCTATTGATCAGTTCCAGCACCACGCAGACTGAGCGTTGTAGAAACTGTAGTCATAAAGCCCGCTTTCCAACCTCCAATCCATGTATAAAAACTAGTGGAGAAATACTAATGCCCAATTTCTGTGTCATATATACAATTCAATATCTTGTACATATTTGCAACTATAAACGCTTTTGATTGAGGCCATATCTGTTGCGCACATATTGCTCCCAATAACCTCACGAACAAAGTGACATGTCATCCTTTTACCTCTACTAGTATTTTAGATTTCCTTTTGACCGGACCTAATAATAATCACACGCTATTAGGTGACCCTACATATATCTTTCTCTC